>QOCX01000527.1:59967-134341 GCA_005959815.1 Sarcophaga bullata
CCCGTAACCGATAGAAATGGAAAACCACAAATGATGCGATATAAAGGAGAAAATCCACATCCTCCCATACCAGAAAAGGTTTCTTCGCTGGCAGTATACCTATCTAACGCAACTTGATGTGGAAATTTAGAACCAAAGTGAACCCAAATTAAATTAATACTATGAGACATATTGATTAATTGGAAGATAGTCATGCTTGAAATTGTACTGCTAACTTCTATTGTACGCTATTATATACATACATAATTGGTCATTACAACCCTTCAGTCCGGATTACGACCTAGCTTCTCTTATGCATGAGTGACGGGACCTGCAGTTTAAAGTCGACTCCGAACGACAGATTTTTGAGAAACTTTTCATAGCAATTTTATTTACCCTCACCTTTTTTCCAAAAATCTACTGAGAGGAAGTCACCGAAGAAATATTTGTCATATTTTGTTTTGATGGGTTCAGGGGATTGAACCCAGGCTTTACGTCTAGCAAGGCAACACACTGCCAACTAGATTACAACGCTATTATATAATAATATAAATATTAATAACTCGCTCTGCTTCCAATATAGAAAAGAATTTGATTGCCAAAAAGAATAAAAGAAATAAATTACGAATAAGTGAACAGTAAAATTCTAAAAGTTGCCAACCCGAAAATAAATGATGTATGTATGTGTATATGGAGTTAAAGTTGGCAGTAAATTATATAGACATTTTTATAGAAAGTAATCATTGGAACTTTAAACTTAGTAGCTAAAGAATTAAAATTTAATTTCAAGATTCAAGATAATTCCGTCCTTAACATATTATAAAATATGGAAGACGGTTATAAATGTAATAAACATTCAAATCCCGATGCGTAAAATTTTCGTGATGAAAAACTTTGGGGGGACAGTTAAGATACATTATGTGACATAACTTTTAATTTGGAAATGCTGTCGTTGCATATAGTCTTTCTGCCCTCATACATACAACGAATATGTTAATATGATACTTCAAGTTGCATTACAAAGAATACAATATATTGGTACGTGGCAATTCTGTGTGCCACTGTTCACAACTTGATGTAACAACAATTGCTTTGTTTGCTATTTCTCGGTTTACAACCTTCGCATAAACATTAACAATTACTAGACAATTGTTCGACATATCGTTGTATCGGAGATATTCAAAACCACTATTACTCTCTTCAAACGCACGGCGTCTTTACACAACACTGACTGAACTTTTTACTGACTCGTCGTCTGCTTTGCTTTGCCTTTTATATGGCAACGTAAATATCCTGATGAATGTTCTTGAAGGCGAATGTTCGTGGCTTCGACCGCTCGATATCTCCATAAATGTAAACGTCGTTGTTTCATTATTGTTGTTTGTGAATTTTGTTTTTTGTTTTGTTTATTCTTGTAATGGTATTACATTTTTGTTTACTTTTAATGTTAGACGATGCAAAAGCAAAACACCTGTATCTATACTTTTCTTTTTTTGTAACACTGCCGCCCACTTAAGCCTGTTCGTCCCGAATTTTTACTCTGGGGCTGTTAGCTTTCTGTGTCCTGTACACGACATCGTTTAGTCTTTTCATTATTTTATAAGGTCCATCTAGCTGGCTTGTAGCTTGGGAGATAAGTCAGTTGTCCCTCATGGAAGTCCTCCGTATTTGCTGCACTACCATACCTGGCTTTCATTCTATCGCTGACCATTTCTTTCCCGTTTTCCAGCGAATGTGGCATCCCTCTATGTGGTGGGACTAACACCAAACTCTAAGTCACCAGGCAGTTTTATCTCAGTCCCAATGATCTAGATGTTGAATCATGGACCGCAGATCGGTAAGCCAGTAGAAACCTCAAAATGTGTTTGTCCCAATCCTTCTATTGCTCGCTCACTAATTCCACCATTCTGACAGACTATGGGTGAAGCGGTGTCGTTCGAGTCTTCTTAATACCGTACACCTCATATACCTGACTCGAAATTTCTGCCTTGATAGGAATATAGCTCTATTGGAACCCCGTAGCGGCATACTTAATTGTGAATAAAAACATTTACTGTAGTGTTCGCTTCGTGATTGGGTACGGTATACACTTCTGCCTTTAGCTGAAATAATCCATAACGACGAGAAACTATCGGTTTCCGGCGTTACTGACGCTCGAAAGGTGCGCCCGACTTATATTGCTGCATCTGTCCTCGACTTCTTCTTACTGGAACTTTAGCTGCAATACACTGGGTACAGTTTGCTAGCAAATCCGCAACTGCTTGCTGACATCCAACCCAATAAAGACGTTGTTTTAGTCCTTCTAACATCTTTGTCACCGCAAAGTGTCCTCCACTAGCTCCGTTATGGACTTCCTTCATTTTGGGGGAAGGTACTATTAGGTTGGATGAGGTCTGGCCATCAGCGCTCTGCCAATGCCGATATAAGCACAGTTTATCAATTTTCAACAGTCTTATCGTGCCCAATATGCTTTTAAAAGGGGACCTTCTGCTCATATTTAATTTCAGTCAGGCCTTTGTACTTCAGACCAGTCTTTCGGTATCGATCTGCGTTAGCCGGATACCAATGATGGATTCCTTCTTATCAGCCACAATGTTTACATTCCAAATATCAAGGTCGGCGTGAGAGAGCATCAGAAGTCCCATGTTTTATGCCTCTTCGGTGTTCAATGCTGAAGTCATAAGTCTGGAGGCGCTCAATCAAACGTGCTATCTGTCCTTCAGGGTTCTAGAATTGCAGCAGCCATCTCTGCGGAAAACTTCTCAGCAGAAAATGTTGCCATACAGGTACTTATGGTAATGTTTAGCAATAGCTCCGTTCAGGCTTTGACAGTATGCGACTATAGTGGCCTACGACTTTCTCTGTACCACTTGGGAAATTACTCCACCAATACCATATCCGCTAGCAGCACTGTCGAAAATGAATTTTTCCCCTGAGACTAGATACGCCAAAACTGGTGCAGCACACAATAGATCTTTTAGTGTCTGAAACGCCCTTTCTTGTGACTCACCCCATTGATACACCTTTGATTTCTTGGTGAGCTCAGGCAAGCTCGCAGCCACGCCGGCGAAGTTAGCAACAAAGCGTCTGTGATATGTGCATAGTCCCAAGAAACTGCGTAATTCAGGAAGATTCTAGGGACGAACCCAATTCTTTACTGCTCGTATTTTGTCTTCATCCGTCTATATGCCACCTGCTGTAACAAGATGCCCCAAATATTTCACTTGTTTTTGGAAGGATGCATGTTTTTTTAAGTTTAATTATGCATTATTAAGTATATGACACTTCTCCTTCACTATATCATTCTTTCTTCACTTTCGTTTTTCGCACTCTGTGGTCTAGAAATCATGTGGGAGGTTTCCTGGGCTAGTGCGAATGCCATGTCTTTGCAAAGTTTGTCTTCTGTGTAGAAAATACTGCTAATTTGATGTCAGGGTCGCGAATATCATTAACAAACGCTTCGGTTTTAAAATTATCTATCAATGGGTAGTTTTCTCCAGGTTATGTAAGCTGCACTAATCTCTCAACCTCCATTGCAAAGGCTTAAAGCGACTTATTATCCTTTTGCGATCGGCTCCTTAGCTCCATGCTGTACAGTTCTCGTTTGTGCTGGTCGACGAATTTACGCTGTTGTAGTTGTTTCTGTAGCTGGCTAGCATGGTCTCGGCTTAGACAGCTTTTAACGCCAAAATTAATTCCAAAGCCTTGCCTTCATCGTCCCATCCGTTTCTACTGACTACTGTCTCAAATTGGAATTTAAATACGGATAGGGGTGAACTACCATCACCACAAGGTGTTTTCATCCTTCCTGTACCTTCTGATACGATTCGCACTGATTCCGATTCCTGGCTTTGGAGGTTATTGGTCTTCTCCTCTATGATAATGAGTTTTCCGTCAACGGTCTTTTCCAAATTAATCACTTCCGTTTCAACGGTCTTTTCTAAATTTGAATTTTCCTTGACACTAGTAATTCTTTTTGTTGTCGCCTCAAGTTTGTTTTCGATTTTTGAAAAAAAATTGTTCTCTATTCTCTATTTTTGTCATTTTTGCTGTTTGCATTTTTTCCATCCTTTGATTACTACATTTTCGAGACTCAGACAGAAGTTTTTTATTTTCGGCTCTAGAAGCTTCTTGTGCGTCAGCAAATAGCTTTTAGTTTGCTACTTGAATTTTTTCCATCGTAGCGGCTAACAACGAAAATATGTTAATACTGTAACTCTCGTTCCTCCTCGTCTTCGAACTCGTAAGAATTGATATCAATGCCACGCTGCCGAAGTTCTTCCCTTAACCGCCTTTGGAGTTTATTTCTCGTGCCTGCTGTTGGCAGCTTGTATTTACCCAACTCTCTACTCTTAGTTCGGAGAGTTTCATTTCTTTTATTTATTTTTAAATGTTACAATCCCACTTCTGACAGCAAATATTATGGTTTTACCTTTTAAAAAACTTTTAAATATGAGCTCGATTATTCTGTGTGCCACTGTTCACAACTTGATGTAACAACAATTGCTTTGTTTGTTATTTCTCGGTTTACACCCTTCGCATAAACAATAACAATTACTAGACAATTGTTCGACAGATCTTTGAATTGGAGATTTTCAAAACCACTATTACTCTCTTCAAACGCACCGAGTCTTTACACAAGACTGACTGAACTTTTTACTGACACGTTGCCTGCTTTGCCTTCCCTTTTATATGGCAACTTAAATACTGATGAATGTTCTTGAAGTCGAATGTTTGTCGCTTCGCCTTTCCAATATCTCCATAAATGTTAACATAGTTGTTTCATTATTGTTGTTTGTGTGTTTTGTTTACATTTATTCTTGTAGTGTTTGCTGATATATTTTTGTTTACTTGTTTACCATTTGTTATGCTGGTGTTTGTTGTTATATTATTGTTTACCTTTAATGTTAAACGATGTAAAAGCAAAACACCATTATTTAAATTTTTCTATTTTCGTAAAAATGTTAACGAAACATTATGTAAATTATTGCTTAATAAGGATTATTATAGAAAAAACAGATTGTAACAAATTAGTTATAGATTCTTCTACTCTCAAGCGGAATAATAAAAAGGTAATACCAGTTGATAAGTTGATTAGTTTCAAGTAAAAAGGACAATGGGTTGGCTCTAAATTAATCACGTTAACTTAAATGGTCATAGAAAAACCAATGAACTTAAACCTCTATTAAGAGCCTAAACGTATAATATTGAAAAGCGCCTTTAATTTTTCGCTGACGTATTCAACGATATATTTTTATTACGGCATTGGTTTTACTACACTTTCTGTACATGATTTATACAAAGTGCAATTCTAACTATTTTCTTCAAAACTTTGACTAGCATTGGACATAATACCATCAATTTTGAAGCAGCCTTCAATGCAAGGAATGACGCTAAATTAAGAGTAGCTCGGTACCGATTGGAAACCACAAATCACCGATTGGAATATATTTCAAAATCTTCCTGCTATGATAGTAATTTGATCTCAGTTTGTTATTTCTTTTTTTCAATTCGAGTCAATTTGTGAGGCGAACGGACGTAAGTTCAATAAAGCGCAAAGCTGATAAGAATAAAAATAACAACAATTGTGATAAGTGAAAAAACCAGTGTTTCTAAGTGACGCGTGTTGACTTTGTAAAGCATTAATTAATTAATTAATTAAAAGTAGCCAATTCATGAAAACGAAATAATGCTGAATCTCCAATACGTAATTCTGTAACAACAACAAATAATCCATGTACTAGGCGTAATATGTTTCAATTACTTGAAAATAATACGAATGCGGATGATCGAAAACAAGAACGATATTGTGCCTAAGTCTCCAACAATATTCGTATTGGAAGTTGCCGATACAAAATGCGGTAGATAAGTTTTTGAAGGTAATCAAAACAGACAATTTTATATAGATGTTTAAACGAAGGACAAATCCGTTTAAAGTTAAATTCAGTTGATCCCTACTGAATAACATTCAAAAATCTTGATGATTAAAATATAAATCTTCATGCGTCCCAGCTAACACAAGATAGATCTTACAGGGTAGTCTTCGATATCAATCGATTTAATTAAAGCTTAATTACAAAAATTCAGGCATAGGGTAAAAAACATGCGTAATGTGAAAATTAGAAAAATTGACTTCCGATCATTTTTGTTGATTTAGAGCCAGCTAGTAGCAAAGGCTTGTATAATGTTAATTATCTTTTCAATGCAGTGGATAAAATAGAACCACCTTTAAAGAATAATGGTATTGTTTAGTGTTATAGATGATAATAATTTGACCAAACAAAAGCATACTGTAAAAAGCCATTCAGGTGCAGCTTTAATGATCCCACCTTTCAGTGCACAAAAGATAAAACGCTCCACCACAATGCCCTAACATTACTGGGAATAATGGTATGAATAATACTCGCAATGGTCACAATGGCTCGAGTTGTTAAAGACAATAGTTTCCATCAAAATGATAATTTATCAGTCTGTTGCCGCCGACATCCGCTTTGATTATGCAAATATTTTATTTTTATTGACTTTATTAATTTGTTCACATTTATTGTTTATTTAAACGAAACGAAATTCATAAATTATTATAATATTAAATATCAGTCAAATATTAACACTGGGATAATTTACATTACAAATCTTAAATTCTTAAAATAGCAAATATACGCTAACTGTAATTATATTTTATATTATATACATTATTTTCTTCTTGAAATATGTAAAAGAGATCTTTTTCTTATTAATTATAACGGTACCTATTAATGTATCAGATAGGCAGCTGAAGCTATATACCAGAAAATACATTTTTTTGTCGGTAAAAGGCACGCAAGTCTACAAAATTGTTTTAAAGCGCTCAGAATAAATTATTAGAGAATACACCAGGAGTGTCCTTAAAAATTTTGTATTTTATTTAAAGTCGGCTCTTTTACATCGTGCCGTTATAGGATACAAAATTAAAAAGCTTTTATACAGCTTTGCGCTGTATATATACAAAAATAAAATATTTGAAAATAAAGATTTCACAACTGACCACAATTGTAAAAAAATACACTGCGGTAGACAATGTACCGTACGACAAATGTGATCAGTGGTATCATTGTGAACTTTGCTTCCGGTCCTACGCCATCATAACTGGCCACACGCCAAGCGAGTCTCCGCGATTTACCACATTTTAATGGGTATTTTGAGGAATGGTCGGTATTTATTAGCACCTTCAAAAATAGTACAGTTATTCAAAAGCAGAAAAATTTATACGGCTTCAAGCCTGTGTTAAAAGAAAGGCAACGGATTTGGTAAAGAGTAAGCTCATGTTACCTAAAATGGTGCCGGAAATAATTTATACTTTAAAAGTGTGTTTCGGACGAACGGAACACATTTTAGAGCAAATAATACAAAAGTCGAGAAAAATACACCACCAAAGAATAAGTTGGAGTCTATGACTAATTCTACACTGTGTGTAAAAATATATGTTACACCATGAAGGTCTGCGAAATGAATAACTATATGAATAACCTAATAACTAGCCGATGCTGCCAGCACAGTTGTTTCGTTAGTACCCACAATTAAAAATGCTAATACAAATACACATCTGATGAATGACAAACACTTAAATTGTAAGTTGTAAATAAAGTAGTAGTTTGCGAAAATTCAAAAAGTTTTCATACTTCCATACAGTCTTTTGAAAAAGTGAGACTGATTGTCTTAATTGGTTTAAACAACTGCTGCTAAAGATTCGTGAATGACCGTGGAATCAACCAATTGCCACAAAAACGCAGCTAGGCTAGACAATTTAGGGTTGTAGTGGACGGTCTAGCTAAAGTAAGCATTACAATGATTTGCATAAAATGGTGAAAAATATTTTCAATATAGAAGAATCACCGAAAGCATCTTCAGAAGCTAAGGAATCAATGGAGATCTTGAAGGCTACATGTAAGAAAGTTGATGGACACTATGAAGTTGGGTTATTATGGAAAAAATATGTTCGTGAGCTACCTGAAGGATACAATAACGCTTACAAGAGCCTTATGTGCCTAAATAAAAAAAATCAAAAGAAGCTCGATTTAAAAATTATGTTACAAAATCAAAAGGATGATGTCTTAATGGCTTTGTAAGCAGGAGACCCCATCGGTTAAAACTGTTATTTGATATTTTGCTGAGTTTTCGCGTAGGAAAAGTTGCAGTTTGCGGTAATATTGCCGAAATGTTCTACGACAGAGCGATATGGACTCTGAGAGATTCCTGTGGTGGGGAGCAAATGATGATATTTATAAGCCAAGCGTTTATGTAATTTGAGCTTTAACTTAAAATTGGGGATGTGTTGGGATCATAATTCTATATTTTCAAATTTGCCAGACTTCGCCATGAAGTATGTACTAAGGAAATTATTCTTACCAAAAGGGGACTACTTCAGGTGCTGATGTGAATTTTTGACACTCTGGGTTTATTATCATGCTACAAGAAGTCTAGCAATCTGGCATCGTTTGGGATGAAAAACTTTTTGGCTTTCTATTACCCAAATGCAAAAATGGAAAGCGGTTATTATACACATAGTTTTTATTCGAATATATCGATGCTACTTTCAATAAATTAACGAGGCGACCCATATAGAACTACAAACATTTACTGATGCTGGTGATGGCGCTTATGCAGCAGTTTCTTATGTTTGGATTGTGCACCAAGGAAACTATGACATAACTGTCGCTGCAGGCAAGTCGAAAGTTGCTCAATTAAATCCGATGTCCATAACCAGACTGGAGCTATAAGCTGTTGCTGTGAACGTTTGGCTAGCCAAGAAAGTAACAAATATTGCACGTACATATAAATTTCACCGCGAAGTATTTTTGGACCGATTCTAAAACCATACTACGGTGGCTAGAAATGGATCCCAAAAGGTTCCAACTTATTGTTATGCATCGTGTTGGCGAAATACTAGAAACAACAGATTTAACGCAATGACAGGTACCCCAGAAAATTTATCCAGCGGATATAGCAACGAAGGTTCTAACACGATGAGATGCCTGCTTATGGTCTCGTGTTCCTAAAGTTCTTTTAGGAAGATATTTTAGCATGGCGAACTTGGCACAATTTGGGCGAATAAATGAACATTTTACTTAACGTTAGAATCTTTCCAAATGGAGAAGACTTTACCAAGCTGTCGCTGCCGTTAAACTCTACTTAGGTAGGATTAAAGCACAAGATGAAAGAAGGAAGTTGCCGATAGAAGTTTCATTCGAAATGCTACAACATGCTAGGTCCGTATTGTACCGAAAACTACAGCACAGATAATTCCATCCAGAAATATAATATTTAAAAGAGGATGACAAGGGTGTACTAAGAGCTATATGTCGTGCATCAGTCCTAAATTATGAAGACGTGATAATACAGCCTACGAATCCCCATGTGACATTTCTCCCTATGAACATGAAACATTTCATTATATATCAAATGAGACCGTCATCAACAACATTAAAAGTAAATACTATATACCTATATATAAGCTAAGAGTACTGTACAAAAACATAAGGAAATCTTGTCAAATGTGCAAAAATGCAAATGTCACCCAAGTTATGCCACAAATGTCTTCACTGCCACCTGCTCGGTTAGCAATTTTCAAAATACCGTTTCCATTCGTGGAAATGCATTACTTTACGTCACCGTGGCGTAAGGAAGGTGAAATAGATAGGATATTTTATTCACTTGCCTAATCATAAGAGCAGTTCATCTTGAAATTGCTTACGTTCGACAAAATTGTATTATATCACATATATCCAAATATGAATTTTACTGATGAGACCTTAAAATGTGCTCTAGCTAAACTTGAGTTTATTAATTCACGACCACTTACTTTTGTCTCACTGGAATCATTTGATGAGGAGGCACTTATACCAAACCTTTTGTTATTGAGCTCTTCAAGTGGCCTACAAAGAAGTTGATTTACTACAGCGGTGGAATCAAACTAAACTATTTGCAGATAAATTTCGGCACCTATTTATGTGTCACATAGGCATTTGAAACTACCAGATAACAATCAGAAAATTTATTTTTAAGTCGGTAAAACTGTTTTAAAGCGATTATTAGATTAATGCACTCGGAGTGCTCTTTAAAAATTATGTAGTGTAATTATAAAGTGACATCACAAAGTAGAAGTGTAATATGCAGAATATGCGATTTCTAGTGGATCGTGTTGATTAGTATGGGTCGCTAGAAATGCATTACAATGAATACGATATTACCATTGATATTATAATGAGTCACAGAAATGTAAACAAATATTAAGTAAAGGAAATAGTTTAACATTATTATTGGATAAGAATAGTATATAAACTTCAAATTTTGTAAATAAAAATCAGAAACCTGTTTAATCAGACTTCAAACCTGTTTATTTCTCATAGATTTCGACAGTTGACTTTACCATGATATAAAGCCTTCTACAATTCAGAGGCTATTTTTTGGGTTTTCTTTTCTTAAAATACTTTATCTCCTAATTTTATTTGAATATCATTAGTAATCTTATCTTTAATTTTTGTTGTTTTATTTTGTTTTCCAATAATTTTTTGTTTGCCATCTCATGAGCGTGTTTTAATTTTATTTTTGATTCCGTAACATAATCTTCATAATTATAAACATTTTCATTGACATAGGTTCGGTTGGCATTGTAGCTAATATTTCAAATTCAAATAGAGAACAACCTGTGGATGTTTGTGGCGTTGTATTATACGCAAATGTATAATACGGAATCCATTCATCCCAATTGTATTCTATTATCGTTCGGAGTCGACTTTGAACTGTTGGTCCCGCCACTCATGTATAAAATTAACAGACACAACATAAGTGGTGAGAAATGTGGCCTGAGTGAAGGCTTGTAATGGCTAATTATATATTATGTATGTATGTATTTACATATGCTATTAAAAAGTTCGTTTACAAATTCAGATCCTCTGTGTGTTTTTACTGTATCAAAACATCCATATTTTAACATATCATAAATTTCTACTAATATTTTTCCAATTTCGGTTGCTTCTTTTGTTTCTATTGGGAATGCGTCAATGTATTTTGTTAGTTCGCATTGTGCTGTTAGTAAGTATCTATACTCATTTGATACTCTTAAAGAACCGTCAGTATCTAACTGTGTAAATTGAAATGGTCTTGTAGGTGTGTTAGTAATTTGTATTGGTGCATTAGTATGTGTAATAATTTTATTCTTCTTACAATTTATTGATAAAATCCTTAATCGTTTTGTACAAATTTTTCATATATATTTCTGTTTTAATCTAATAACTGTTTTGCGTTTTAAACGTATGTACGCCTTAGTAGCTCTTACTACTCGAAATCTCAACGAACTGAAGACCATACTGGAAGAACATATGTATTTTCCAAAATATAATAATTACTCTATACTGTCAACTGGGTCTTTAAAACATTGGCCGTTTCATCTCTGTGAGTTTCCTAATGCTAGATTTTCCCGTATTCGCGGTAATACCAAGTAAGATGGAATAAAGCGTCTTCTTGACTTGACCTCCGATCAATCTCATCTACTCATCAATTATAGCACTTCTGTTAAAATTAACAGAATGTTTTGTAAATAAAAACATTTAAATGTTGAAAATTGAAGACTGATGGAGAAGTAGACAGCGCAGTAAAACAAAATACAAATCTCATCTACGAAGAGGATTAATTGGTCCAGCAGGCACCATGAAAATATCTACGAAAATAAGTGTGCTTATAAGGGAAAAGAAAAGACTGCGTAGAAATTGTATGTTAATGTCCATTACATAAGGGATTATTTAACAATGCATGTAAAAACCAAAAAATTATGACATTAATATAAAACTATCGCCGAATTTATAAAAGAACCAACAATTCCAAATACGACGAACATCTTTTGTGGAAACCTACTAAGTATTTAAAAAGACCAACTAAATGAAACACAAAAATAAAAAATACTGACGACAATTGGTTCAAAACAGATACAATCATATCAGAAGTTTTCGTTCCTACTCTACTTCTACTTCATAGTAGTGAATACTTTACTTCTACTCAATAGTAGTGAATAACATGATGAAATAATTGAAATTTGATATTCACCACGTCAAATAGATCCACCCATAAAAGATTTTACTTCTTATGAAGATAAATCAAAAATAAAAATGTTGTCAATAAATTAACTCCAAAAAGTATAATATTCTTGATTCTGATCTACAATTCAATTTCCAATCTCCAACGCAGTGGAAATGTGTCGAAATTATTATGACTAACAAAGCCTAACAAACCTCAGAAAATGCTAACAACATTCGGATTAATAATTCTACTAGTAATACTTAAAAAATAAAAGAAAGTATTTCTTCGAAGATTATTTTCAGTTCTAGGGATCGAAATATTATTCTGTTTAATTCGGTTTTCGACATAAACATGGAATTCTCAAACAATATCATCGAATTGTAAATGTGATAACTGACGCTTTGGAAAAAGAACGATATTGCTCTGAGGTTTTTCTTGACATCCAGCAAGCATTTGAAGGAAAGTTTTTAAGGCTCAATTCTTCTTTTTTAAAAGATATTTTTATGTTAAAAATAAAAACGAAAGATCGGCTTTTAGTGCGACGGCGAGCTTCTTTTTTTGTTATGTTTGCTCATTTTGTTTATATTTGAAGTTACCATATTAAAAATAATATATAATACGGCAAGTTCAAACATAAACTTAACTTTAAAAGTTACAGGTAGGATTATCTTCCCTTTAATCTAACTTCTACCTTATTGTCCACTTATGATAATAAAAAATGTATTAAGGAAGATTTTAATGTTCTATTAGTAAGGGATGAAATTACAAACTTTTCTGAAAAATATCTCCAAGGATGGCTGTTGCACTATTGGATAACAGTACTGAAACTCGAAGACTCAAAGGAGCAAATATATTAGATTTCTCATTTAGGAGATAATCATCTTATTTTGTGGATGTAAATAAATTGTAAAATTATTATCAACTTCTGATAATCATTTTTTGTAAAAGTGATTTGAAAACACAAAAAAAATTTAAATACTTGTTAATACTTTTAATTTTCACTACCTGCGATGCATAAATTACATATATGTGCTGTTCTGCTTCACAACAACTATACAATGTTTGAAGGTGCAATTTTAAGTGTTGCTGTGCTAAGCAAAATAATTATTACCAACAGATATGCAAATTTGATCAGTTGAATTTGATAAATATTAAGTTATAGGCATTTCAATATGTTTTTAATATTTAAAAAAAACTAATTTTTGTTTATTTTCATTCGATATTTCGGCAAATAAATTGCGTCATCAACTCTAAATAAAAAATTAGCTCTTTTCTTATGTTTTCGAAAAGGTGAAATCACCTCGAAAAGCAAAATGTGTTGTGGTTGTCAGAGCACCCCTAAATTCAAATCGTGATCTTAAAATCACACGTATATTGCTATTATCTGTTTTAAATTTAAAATTGTGGAGGCTAGACTATAAAGACTTAGCTAGCTATATTGACAATTCTCTCTCTGGCAGAGTATCCTGTCTGAGAAAATCAACCGTCAGCGACCGGTTTAAGATGTATTGTGAACCGTGCTGAGAATAAATCATACTGCTAGACCACAAAGAACAAAGTTGATAATTATGAAAAGCAGTCCGAATTAAAGAACTGATACGTAATCGTTCCTCACCTCGTAACCTCTTCCCCATTTCAAAACTCGAAACGGTTGCATGTTCTACGGGTTTGACAAGGATACCAAAGCTAGATCCACCTTAGATGTGGTGAATGCGGTGGTCCCTCCCGTGAAAAACGCTTCATTGAAGGCACCTCCATTGGGGGCTTGCGCCGCCTGGATGAATGCCTTCTGCTTACAATGATGGGGTTTGCGGACTCAATTCAAAATGGTACATGTTGATCGTTCCCTCTGACGTAGGTAAGAAAAAAACTTATATCGTTATCAAGAATGATATTAATCATTTTCTTCTTAATAATTTTAGCAATGCTGACATGCTTAAGAATCTTAGTAGGTAGTGTGTTGGCTTATTAAACAGAGATTAGTCAGACATCAAAACGAAAATATGAAAAAATATTTCTTCTTTATCTCAGCAGATTTCTGGCAAAGAGTCTGGGAGTAATAGAAATTATCATGAAAATTTTCTCAAAAATGTATCGTTTGGAGTCGACTTTAAACTGTAGGTCCCTCTACACATGTATAAATTAAAATAATACAAACAACACGAGTGGTGTGAGAAGCTAGGTTCGGAATACTGACTGAAGGATTGTAATTACCAATTATGTATGTGACATGCTTACGGTAAACTCTATCCACCTTAGAACCAAGCCATTGTGGATTTTCTCCTGCCGCATGCCGCATGAGAACTCCTCTCCACGTAAAGCTGTTTGAGACTCCAAATGGTGGAAGCCAAAGAGGCGGTCATATATTGATTGGTGTCGATGCCAATGCTTCTCACCTTGGGCAGGTTGGAAACTAATGGAAGAGGTGAGCCAATGCTTGAATTTCTTAAAGAATTTAAATTGTCGATCTTGAATATAGGTGACTAACTCGTATTCTTGAATTCCATAATTCAAGCCATTCGTTCTTAAAACGTAGGAAGAGTATGGACTTCGAGATAAGGCTCACCGTCCAATGCGTGCCAGTAATGCTCAACATTCCTTCACTAGCCGCATGTCCCCTAAAACTGTACTCTGGTGGAGAATATTGAGAAAGCTTTAGCATACAAACTTTACTCTCTAGCACCTTTCATTGAGGTGGATGGCGTCATCAACAATGTTCATTCGGAAACTGTTGTTAGGGCCCTTAATAAGCAAAATGTTAGTGAACATGTTACGAAGTTCGTGACTGAAATTTTAACCAAAGGTGGTGTTCTCTCCACCACTCATGGATAAAATTAATGCACACAACATGAGCTGTGTGCAGCGTTGCCAGTAATTTTTTTGAAAAACTTTTTATATCTGGAAAAAAAATGGTTTTCTACAAGACTACAAAAATTTCTAAAGGAAACACCGAAAGCCGGGCCCTCTGTTGGTGTTTAGTTGCTACTTTACCCTGGGACTAATAAAATACACAATATTTTATTTAAAAATGTAAATATTTCGTGCTATTATTATTTATTTTATTGAAAAAATTTAAAATTGGATTTTTGTCGAAAAAGCTTCCTTTGTTAGGAATTAACTTCAATGAAAACTTTTTCGCATCTCAAAAAATTTGGAAAAAAGGGAAAACTTTGCAAATGGCAATGCTGGCTGTGTGAGACGATGAGGAGGTATAAACTGACTAAAGGGTTGTAAAGAGCACTTAAGTAAGTATTATTCACACTTATTACAGGGAAGCACAATCTCGTTGGTGTGCAATATTCCAAACCTTTCTAGACACGTATGAACTGACCTACATAGGGATTGCTACAGCTCACTGTCCTCTTGGTAAACAATGCTGAAAGACGCAATATTCCAGAAATTTCTGCAGAAGCTGTGGGTCTGAGGAGAAAAAAGATACCTTCTTTCACCCTATGTGTCAGGGCGCTGCTCTTATCATGAAGAAACGGAAGTTTTCTGACATCCTTCGCCTTCTTGATGATTGATGTAATAGCAAGATTTATTTTGGACTCAGGCTGTTGTTCTCCAGGGAATATTTGATCATCAAGTAGAATTGATATCAAGATGGGCCTAAATGTTGGCCTAAGCCCTCCCTTTAACCTAAACTAACATTGAAGGAATCCTTTGACATCCTCAGAGCAGACTGACTTCTATTTAATGTTAATCTAATCTGGATCCATACGTTAAAATTTTAGGGCATCCGATTTCGTCTGAATTACAGCATGCTCATGAATTAGAACGGTGCAGATCGTAACTCTATTGAACGTGAAATGGGGAACATTCAAAGGACTAAAGATGAAGGAAACCACAAGTTGATGAAGTAGAATCATTTAATGTGATCAGAACATCGGTCAATAGCATCAGTCATAGATTTGCTGAAATTCCGGTCGATGGTACTGCAAACAGAAAAGGGAAGATCTTTGAAAGAACTTGCACCTGGGACGGGCAATAGAAGGTGATATCCGAATTGCGGAACAAGAAACGTAAAAGACAATCAATTCTAAATACCATTACAACTTTCTGGGTCCAGATTATCAGGAAATTCGCGGCAGATGAACTCTCAGGGTAGCGGCATCCTCGATGTTGGGACCAACCTTTTGTGAAGTTGGTGAGGATGTTTGCAGATATATACTCAACGAAAAGAAGACAAAGAGGGACAAAGTCTCTACTCAAACTGAGTCAATTAAATCTTTTATAACAATAAGAGGAGACCTGAGTCATGAGGCAGGGTACTCAGCTTACAGTTATTTCAGTATGGGGGTCGCCTCGAGCCCAACATGCAGATTTTGTGACTGTAATGAACCAATGGAACATCCCAAAAGTATACCTCAGAGTGAAAGTCATTTTCTAGTAAAGGAAGTGTAATTGTTGATACCAAGCAGTCTGTCGGGGCGATAGGCTTGAAGGAGATATTATAAGGATACCCTATAAAGTCTGAGTTTAGTACAATAGATTGTATGGTTACAATACTAAGCCAATATTTGTGCGAAGTGTTCTTCAAAAGGCCGTTTAATCAGGGACAAGCTCGAAAACAAAAACTTTAGAACTTGCTGTGGAAATCTAGTTTCCATTGGGACGGGATTCGGAAGGAGTATACCCTAGATGCATTATTGAATATTGAAGGAAGTAAGCGCTATAGCCGTCGCACTGAAAAAATTGGGTGTACAAAATATTGTAGTGAACTTGATATCGAAACCACGGCATGGAAGAATAAAATATCCGACGCTGGAAAGTCTACAGGGTACTCATTCTAATCCTGCAGAATCTCGTGACGAAAGAATTCCAACTGATGTTTAAACAGGTTGCATATGAGTAGATTTAAACACTCTATTAGAGATAAGATGCTACTTGCTCATAGTCAAACAAGTAGGTGGGGTAAATATTAATTCTTCAAAAACGAAAGAGGTACTCCTCATTAGAAATACAAACCGTCATCTGTTTATTCACTAAGATTTCATGGTGAGAAACTCAAAAATATCATCAGCAGGGTATAGAAGGTGTCCATTGCCCTCTACGCTTGTAAAAAGTGTTGGGTAAAAATGGAATCTTGGGTCTATGGGGACTACTATTTAATTGGTCAGTCCTATCTTAATCTAAAGCTGCCAAATGTGATGGAATTCACTCGGGTAATCAACAAATTTTAACCTGATGTGGTGGTTTTAGAGGGTTACCTTTATGATTATGAGTGGTGCTTTGCGCTCTTCATCAAATTTGGCACTGTATGTATTTTATGTCTCTTTGCCCTCTATCCGTAAGGGATAAGTGGCTAAGACTAGTAAAAGTCCCCGTGTTGCTAGACAGTGCGGCGTGGATCAAATACCGATCACACCAAGGTCATGAACGAATTTGGGATTATCAGAAGTAGTAACTACATGCACTATGGATAGAGATTGTAAAAATTATGCAGTGCATACTCCAGTCAGATTGTCATTTAATTTGAAGTCATAAAATTAAATTAAACTGTGAGCGGCGAAGTTTTTAAGACTAGTCTGCGTAGTACAATCAATAAGACTACCGGATTACTGCAGCGCCTTGCAATGTCGGTAATGCAGTAATATAATATTTAAGCATACTTTCTAACACAAAATACACAGAAGGGAAAATTATGACGTTTAAAAAACGCTTATAGCAGCCTTTGCTGGCGAATTTAGAGTGAGAAGAAAAATATTATATCTTTTGCGAAGCAAATGTGTTAGAAGCAACAGATATACAAAGTGAAAACGAGGATAAAGTAGAAAAATTAAATGTAAATAAACATTTATTTTGTGTTAAAAAAGAGTAAATTTTGATATTTTTTAATAATCTTCAATGAAAATTTTAAAATTTAATTAATGTTTAAATATTAATCGAAATGTGGGTGATTTTCGGTCACAATGAATATAGTTTTTTGTGCAAAAGGTAATTAAGAAGCTAAATATTACAAGATCAAAATAATACATACAGCTCATAAAACATTTTTCTTGCTGAAATTTGCCAACATTTTTTAATTTATTGAACGAAAAAGTGAAAAGTTATTATTATTATTAGTTCTTATTATTATTTTTTAATAGTTTAACACAAAAATTACATTTTTTATTAACACGCGCCAATATAAAAAACCCACCCCAAAAGCTTAAAAAAAACATAAATAAACAAAACAGAGAAAATGAGAGAGAGACAAAAATACTTTTTTGGTAATATTTGCTATCCCTCTCACATTTCGCCAGTAACTGTCAAATTCCGTTTCCTTACTGGTTATGCTGTGCTTTCTAATAGGCAAACTGCAGTAAATCACTGAATTATAACACAATGAATTTAATAGCTGTCACAGATATCTCAACGAGATGATGGAACAGTATAAGTATAATTTCTGGGATATAACGATATTTCAGTTAACTGTACAGTGAATGAATTGCCCAGGTATGTTGCAACTATCGAGAACTTCGATAAATTCTCTGGGTGGGCTGTATGAGACAGAAAATCTGGGTACAGGACACACTACAAGTCCGTTTAATGTGATTGTTAAAATAATTACTAAACATTAGGCACTAATGCAGAGCGAACCGGTATTGTCAAGTGACTCTTGCAGAAGCTGGAAAGACGAAGTTTAGGAGGCAACTTTTGTCCACTTATTGGTTACGAGTCTAGCACTATTTATCATTGGAGTCTGTGTCGTTTTATAAAAAGCTCCCAATAATACATAGACTGGGGAAAAATGGAAAATATTGGTATCACAATGGGCCTCACTTGGCAAAAGTTTATCTATTAAATCCACATAATTCAAGGTACATGTCTTTAGAATTGAAAAATTAGTCAATTGCTAACTTACGTGAAAAATTTCAGTCATCTGATTTTGTACTTTACTTTTAAACTACGTTCACTTTAAGCTGCGCGCGTAGAAAATTGTTGGCGAATTTATTTTTTGGAAATTTATTACCGGTTTTTTTAAATAATTTTTAATATCGACAAATATAATAGGTTTATTTTTAAATATAAGTTTGTTTTTATATTGTTAATTACTATTATAAAGCAATATGTATATTTAGTATATTTCACACATCAACCGAATAAAGTTATATTTTTTACGAATTTTATACTGTATTGAACAGAGGAATTATAAATGGTATATGTGTTGTTAAAAGAGGAATTTTCCTCGCTAGTGATTTCCACTGGATTTTGAATAAAGACAAGTCAATTTTACACAAATTAAATTTATGTTTTATTGGCTTTCTTATATTAATACTCCGTCTTTGCTGGCATCTACAAAAGTATGAAGTTGAACTTCAACATCATTGTAGATAGACAAATTTTGCAAGTAGCAGCGTGGAATTTTATTTATTTATTTATTTAAAGTATTCTATAAAAATAAATTTGTAAAATACAATTCCAAAAATAGTGTGGACAACTTGGTCATTACACTATGTATGTTGAATTTAATGTAAAACATTTGCAGATTGAAGAATATTTTTAATTTTTTTGCTGAGTTCATGTTGCTTCAATTTAGGATTTCTTCTAGTGGTTCATTTGTTGAGCTTATCGAGCAATCTTTGAAGATATGACTTATAAAAATGTTGTGTACTAAGCCTTATTGTTCCCACTCTTGTTCTGGCTACTATAATACAGTCTTTCCTGGATAGAAATTTGTGTAAGATGGCCTTCATGTACTGATATTGTGAGGCCTGAAAAAGCTATTTGAAGTGTTCCATTGTTGTTGTTTTTGTGCTAATTGGTTATTTTTATGGACATTACACATTACAGGCACAAGTGGTGGTATTTCTATTATAAGTGGATGGTCGATTGCATTTTTTGCAGCTGCATCCGCAAATTAATTTCCCTTGGCCCGGAACCCATATGATGACATCGTTGTGAAGTATCGAATTACCAATAACATATTTTCCGTTTTCGCTATCTAATTTTGATGAATTAGCTACACTAAGGCTTGCTGATACTTGATCAAGGACTTAACTTGCTTTTTTGCCGCATATGATACAGCATGTCTTATGTCAGCTAATTCAGCTGAAAAAATGCCCGCAGGGTTAGAAAGTAGGGATTGTTTGACTATATCGAAGTTTTCATTATTCTTCATCCGTTTGAAGAAGATCCGTCGGTAAAGATTGTAACATTAGCATTGTATTCATGCTTTACATTTAAGTATAGCTGCTTAAAAATTTTTAAATTATTTCCATCTTTTTTAATAGAGTTAAGGGAGGCGTTAACTATAAGCTTAGTATTATTAGCATTACACAATGTTGATACTTGATCTAGGTGGGAGAGGTATATTCATTTCTTTGGCATAATTGATTATAAGTTGTAAAGCACAAGGGTGTCGTGTTTCATCTTGGTCTATTAGATCCCAGAATTGCTTGTGTATTCCATAATTGACGTTAATTAATCCTTTTGCTAATAATTTAATGGATTGTTTTTTTAGAATCGTTTCAAAATCATTTATTTTTGCTTCTATTCTTAACGCGTCATTAGGAGTAGCTTGAAGAATACTTGTGGCTGTACGGAAGCATCTGCTAATATTAACATTAATTTTATTGTTGGTGGTTTTTGTTGTCGAACCATACACAGTTATGCAATGCTGAATAATACCCTCTGTCAATGCACGAAAAATTGAAATACCAGCCTCCATGGGAGATCCTTTTTGTTTGGTGCAGATTATTTCTAACATATTATTTATTTATTTTTTTTTTAGTTTATTTTTTAGTTTTGTATGTTTGTCCCAAAGAAAATTATTTTTAAAGGTGATGCCAAGAATTCTCATTTCAGATTTTATTAATATAGCATTTCCTCTGATAGAGATAGGAGTTAAATCGCATTTGTATTTTCTACAGGCATGTAGAGCCTCACATTTATCTATAGGAATTGTTGCTCCTGTATCATTTGTCCATTTGTTAATTATTGTGTCACATAGATTTAGAGATTCAGTGATTTCTTCACATGTGCCTGAATGTATAATTAATATATTGTCTGCATATATCGATATGTGATCACTAATTAATGAATTCACATAGACAGCGTACATGTGAAAGAAATGATTTAATCAATTTTAGTAAATTTATTGGAACACCCCATTTGTGTGATTCTTTTATTACAACGAAATCAACAACCTTGTCGCAGGCCTTCTCAAGTACTTCTGACAGAATGACTGAGTGTTTGTTTTTCCTATCATTTTCTTTGATCGTGCTCTCTGCTTGGTGGCACGGTATGAACACGCCCTCTGTTCTGTATATACGCATGCTGTTCATCTACTATATTGGCGTTGCAGTGCTTCCATAATCTTTGAAAATAATTTTATCTAATATTTTTGATATGACAGAGAGCAATGAAGTCGGTCTGAATCCTTCGGTGTTATTTAACTTTTTTCCCGGTTTTGGTATTGGAGATAGTATAGCTATTTTCACGCGTGCGGGTAGACGCCTTTATCCAATATGTTGATATATAATATATAGTCTTAATTTAAAGGTGGTTGATTAGTTCTTTACACTTGCATTTTTTAAAGCATTCTGTAGGTCGGTTAGTGAAACTGGTTCAATCGAGCTTGAAATTTCGTTTGTTTGGCTTCTTAAGAAATCAAGATTTAGTTGATTTTTTTCTCGAACAATTTGGGGATTAAATGAGTTGTTGGAGCTTATTGAGCTCCATGTGCCAGTAAATCCTTCTCCTATATCCTTAGGGTGAATGATAATTTGATTATTTTGATAAATTGTGTGAAACCCTATTGACCTTGATGACGTTGTCTTCCTAACTTTGTTCCACAATACTCTTGAATCAGTTATTGGGTTTATTGAGTTGAGAAAGTTTTCCCATGTTCTTCGTTTAGCTTCTCGGCAAGTTCTCCTTACCAATGCACACGATTTCCGATAATTTATGGCATGTGATAAAGATTTTCTTCCCACAAAAAGTTTCAAAGCTGTTTTCTTTTCCTTAATAAGTAGAGCAATATGACTGTTAAACCACATCGGATTATTTTTGTTATTCTGATTTGGATCTTGACTTACTGGCATTACTTTGTCTGCTGAGCTTCTGGTAATCTTTCCAACTGTTGCTGCTTCTTTGTTAATGTTTTCGGAAAAAGGTATAGAGCTAATTCAGCGGTGTTTTTCGAAAATTAAGACCAGTCAGCAAATTTCTCGTTAAATCTTTTCACATATATTGTGTTGTAGGACCTGCCATTTGTGTTCTGAATATAGATTGGAAAGTGGTCACTCATATCGTGGTTTAAACATTGCCAGTTAAGAGATAGAGCTAAATATGCTGTTGCCATTCTGACATCTACTGCTGTGAAAGTATGCCGTGTGCTTAAAAGTGTAGGGGATCCATCATTTAAAAAGGTAAGATTTATTCCATTAGCAAAGTTTCCCGCAGTTGAATTCTTCTGGGAGACCCATATGTAATTCTTGGTTTATTGTAACATTGGTTTCCTTGTATATGTTTGTGATATGTAGGTTTTGTAATCCGCGAAGGGTTAAGGTTTGATGCAAAAAATTTCCTGTAGATGTTATGTATTGCGCAACATTGAGAGAGTATTTAGCGAATAATGCAATGCCCGATTTGCAATAAGAATATTGTTTATTGTGATGAAATATTTTGTAATCTGGTAAGTGTAGAAAATTTTTGTTTCTTTGTATTATATGGGTTTCTTGTAGAATAATTATATTTGGTTGGTATTTATAAATATATTAATCGCTCTAAAGCAAATTTATTATTTAGGAAGCCTTGTATATTCTACTGAATAATAGATATATCTAGTCCTATATTCATAATTAAAAGTGAATAATACAATAACAAAAAATTAATTTTTTATTTTTTTTTCATCTTGAGGTTTTTTTTTGGTATATTTTGGTCATCATAAATTCCTTTAGAGTATGGAGTTAAGTAAACTGGAGAATGTAAGTCAGTCTTTTTGGTGTGGACAAATTTACTGTTTCAATACCATTTGTATTTTCTAGAGTGTGTTGAATATTTTTGGTAAGTGGTGTTGTTGGGTTTGTTTTTTGTTTGTCTGTTTTACTTGTTACTGTTGTTGTAATTTCTGTTATTTCTTTTTGACTTTCTTGCTTTACGTTTTCTTGATTTGTTTTATTTTTAGATTTTTGATTTTCGTTTTCTTTTGTTGTACTTTTGATAAAATATGCGAATGTGGGTTCAGGGTTATTTCCCGAGGGTATTTTTTATTGTTTTGAATTTGAGTTATATGTTTTCCAGGCTTGCGTGATAGTGCATCTCCTGTCTATTTTGATCTTTAAAACATGTTGTAATGTATGTATTGCGAAATGCTGGGGGCACACGAAGCACCAAAAATCATAACATATATTACAATCTCACTACAGGAAACGTTTAACATCTCTGTTCTCTTTTCTTATGAATATTTAGTGGAATATTTCTTCAACATCTCCACAAACAGCAATAGTTTTTTATCGGAATGAAAATAAGACTGTAGGTAAGGATGCTAATAAATCCGGGCCTTTATATAAAGCGAGACTCCATTTGTCTTTGCAGCAGCATCCCAAACTACACGGGACCTACCAGGCTTGTTTTTGTCAAAAACTACAAAAATGGTAAGATACCAAACTTTTCCGTTACTGGTGTTAATTTCTTCATGATTTAATTTTCGTATGTATCCTTTCATTCCATTGCCATTTCATAGTTGTTTGGTAAATTCAAAAGGTCAAATTTGCATAATAAATTAACCTCGAAGTGCTCATTTTCGCTTTGCGTAGTATATTGTCGCAGAATACCTAAAGCACGTTCGTCGCTTTTTCCTACTAATGGATTTTTACTACAAATTCCTGTGTTATCGAGCGAATAAAAGCTCTTTACTAATTCTTCTAAGCTGTCGTCTTTGCTGGAACACTCACAAATGTAGTAATTAAAGCCCTTTCTTGCTTCCGTATAGTTGGAAACAACATCATCCACCCAATCCACCCAATATAAGTGCAGACAGCAATAATTTGTGGCTGAAGTGTTGTAATCACCAATTATGTATGTTATGTATGATCTTGCAGATTTACTGATCGAAGACCCTCACGCCAGGCCAAGCAGTAATGAAATGATTTCATTAAAAACAATGATGTATTAGAAATGACGTGAGTGGCGTATTTCCGTTAGTAATTATATTATTAAATATTTTACAGTTACTTAAATTTCAGCGTTTTTGCCAGTGTCGCCAACATGTGTTATTATTATTATTTTTTTAGTACATTTAATCCCAGCTTCAACGATGGAAATTCCTCAAGTCAAGCAGCGTCACATCTAAGAATGTATGTCCGAATTTTAAATCTGCTTGGCTTTTGTAACTTGGAAAGTACAAATAAATGCAAATTTTATAACGAAGCTAAAGGAGATGGAGATTTTTCCATTGGGAAAAATTGGGATGATTGGAAATTGAATGAATGAATGAAATGAAGCGGTTGAAATTCTTACAGCTTGTAGGTGTGGTGGACTGGTTTGTTTGTTTACTGAGACTGCTATGAACCGTGAAATACAAATAGAAAATGAGTTCAATGAAATCTGAGAAATAAATAGCCACCTATCAAAATATGTCCAAATTCCTGAAAGTTGGAGTAGCAAAAATTATATCATTGAATTAGTGGAATGCATAAAAATGTGGTTCAGCGTGAAGGTTTAATGTCAACAGAAAATCACAAAATCATTGCTTAATAATTGATGAGAGCACAGTTATTTCTGTCCACAAAATGTTTATAATTTATACAAAATTCAAAACAATCTTTGATTACAAAACCACATTTACAACTACAATTCAAGTAAGTGTTTGCGATTGTGGGAGTTATTCCCACGAAAACATCTGGTAAAGCCGTAAACAAACCAGAATAGATGTGGCAACTCCGACGTGATAAATGAAAAGCAAATGGAATGTTCTCGTTCATTCGATCGGCAGCCATACTAAGAAAAGGTTAGAAAATTAAAAATCCAGCAAGTCAAAGAAAAAAGCGAAATTCAGAAAAGGTCAAATTTAGAAAACGTGGATAAGTTTAATAAAGGTTGAATAAAAATTAAAGAAAATAATATTGTCTTTTTGATTACTTCTGTGGATTTGGTAAGCAACCAAAGTGGTGACCCCGAGTAGAAAATCAACGCTGAAAGGAAGACAACAACAACGACAATACATAGCGGCGACGGGGGCACTGGTGGACAAAGTGGTGAAAGTGGCATGAGATATTTCGAGTGGGCGTCAAGCCACCGATATTTTGCAAAGAACAACCGTACATATTTTTTATCCAAATGGAGTCGCAGTTGGCAGTTGCCGGCATTAAGTCGGACGATAAAATCTACCACCACATCATTTCATCGCTAAAACCACAATTTCTGATGCAAGTTGCTGACAGCATACGCAACCCTCCGGCTATTGCAAGTACAAGGCCATAAAGAATTCCCTGAGTATACCGATTCTGACCACCGAAAGCTACGAAAGCTTATCCAAGAGATCGAGCTGGCAGATCTCAAACCGACACAGCAGAGAATGAAAGACTTAGCCGGAAATAAAATTACCGATGAGGCACTAAAATCCTTATGGATGGAGCGGTTGCCAGAAACAGCCCGGTCAGTGGTAGCGATTGTGGACGGAAATTCTACGCAAATGGCATTGCAGACTGATAAATTGATGGAGGTCCAGAGCTATTCTTCGGTATCAACCATTCAACACGGTGCAAGTCTCAAAGCGGAAATAGAAGCACTCAGAAGGGAGATTAAAAAGTTGCGTACTGGTGAAAGCGATATAGGCCGCTGAACGGAACGTAGTCGACAACGAAGGCGAAGCAATTCAAGACCGAAGGTTCGTTTTCCTTTTTGTAAGTTTCACTACAGATTTGATCATAAGGCAAGAAAGTGTGAAGAACCTTGTCAGTTTAAAAATTTGAAGCCGGAAAACTAACTACCACTCTGTTACCGACGACGGACAGAGTAGGGGCTACAGAAAGCCGTCGTCTCTTCATCATTAATAAAATTAAGTATTTGATTGACACTTACAACCTTTATGCAGCAAACGGCACACCAGTAAAAACGTATGGAACGAGAATTATTACCCTTGACTTCAGATTGCGTAGAAAAATGGACTGGGAGTTCCTTATTGCTGACGTCACTAAACCCATCATAGTCGTCGATTTTTGCACGAGTACGGCCGAATTGTTGAAGTACGAAGAGGAAAATTAATCGACAGCAAAACTAAACTCAAGGCCAACGTTAAGCTTGGAGAAAGCCAGCAGGAACAGGTACACACAATTTCACCAGCAGAAACAGGTTGGGTAAAACAACTTCTGGAAAAGTACAAGGACTGGACACAGCCTTTCAGATACGTAAAAAATTCTGAAAATCCAAATGCTGTCTGCCATCACATCGTTACCGAAGGACCGCCAATCTTTGCAAGGCCTAGAAGGTTAAATCCAGAAAAACTCGCTCTGGCAAAAAAGGAATTCTAGTATATGTTGAAACAAGGTATATGCAGTCCCAGCAACTCACAATGGGTCAGCTCACTGCATATGGCACAGAAGAGAACAGCGGGAGAATGGCGACCATGCGGTGACTACAGGCGTCTGAACGCAGTGACCAGGCCTGACCGGTACCCTATACCTCATGTTCATGATATATCGCATAGAATGCACAAGATGTCCGTATTTACTACCCTTGATCTGGAGAAAGCTTATCATCAAGTACCTATATCACCGGAAGATCGTGAAAAGATCGCGATAACTACAACGTTATGACATTTGGTCTACGGAATGCTAGCCAAACTTTTCAAAGGTATATGGACCAGATTTTTCGTGACTTAGAGTTCGTAACGGTGTATATTTACGATATTTGTGTAGCGTCCACATGTATGGAAAAATATATCCAACATTTGAATACCGTCTTCGACCACCTACAGCAACAGGAGCTGAAATTTAAAGTTTCGAAATGTGTCTTCGGACAGAATGAAATAACGTTTTTGGGGCACCGGATAACAAAAGATGATATTCTACCTACGCAAGAAAAAGTTTCGGCAATTTTGAATTTTAAGAAACCAATGCTTACCTTAAGGCGATTTATAGCCCTGCTTAATTACTACAGACGTTTTCTTCCACATGCTGCATATAAACAAGGTCAGTTACAAAAACTTTTAAAGTCGGGCAAGAAGAATGACAAAACGCCAATAGAGTGGAATGCTGAAGCTACATCGGCCTTTGAAGAATGTAGAAATAACCTTGCCAAAGCAGCATTATTGGTGCACCCCTCTCCAAACGCTAAACTGGTTCTCCAGGTAGACGCGAGCAACTTTGTCCGTTAGGTTGTTCTCAAAATGTATGTAGGAGACTCAAAAGAGGTATAGTACTTTCAACAGAGAGTTACTGGCAATATACCAAGCAGTCAAATACTTTAAGCATTTCATTAACGGTCGGCAATATACTGTATACACCGACCACAAACCACTTACATTTGTTTTTCAACAAAATTCCGAAAAGGCTACGCAGAGGCAAATACGCCAACTCAGTTTCATCGAGTACACGATGGACATCCAACACGTTTCGGGAAAAGACAACATTGTTGCTGACACATTTTCGAGGGTTGAGGCTATGTTTAATGCAGACCAGGTAGACTTTCAATAACTGGCCGTAAGCCAAGAGGGCGATAGCGAGCTGCAGGAGCTGAAGAAAACCTCCATGTTACAGTTAAAGCTCATCAGGTTACCGGAATCATCAGTATCGTTATAGTGTGATGTGTCAACAACCACAGTTCGGGCATATGTTTCTCCTTCATTCAGGTCGCAAGTGTTCAACTCTATCCACAACATTTCTCATCCTGGAAAACGTTCAACAATTAAATTGATCACCAAACGGTTTATCTGAAAGGATATGAAGAGAGATATCATTAAAATGACAAAAGCCTGCCACGAGTGTCAGAGGACGAAGATAGGCAAATATAACCGAAGCGTATTGCAATAATTTAATTTTACAGAGCAACGATTTCGGCATTTTCATATTGACATAGTTGTGTGACGACTTTCGATACTGCTTAACCTGTGTAGACCGATTTAGCCGTTGGCCAGTCGCTATTCCAATAAAAGATATAACAGCGGAAACAGTGGCACGAGCCTTCGTAAGGGGTTGAGTTTCTCTTTATGGTATGCCAGGGGTTGTATTTAAGGAGCTTACTCACCTGACGGACTCAAAACACCTTCGTACAACAGCCTACCACCCACAAGCGAATGGCCTGGTAGAACGTATGTACCGCACTCTGAAGTGTGCCATCAAATGCCACACGTCTTCAAATCGGACCTATAGCTTGCCAATAGTGTTATTGGGTCTAAGGACCCGCTTCACCCGCAAAAATGATATACGGTTCTACAATTAAGTTACCAGGTGGTACGTGGAAAGTGATTACGTACAAAGACTACACGCCGTAAGAAGTAAACTAAAACCAGTCCCAAAATCGAACCAATCAAACCAAAATGTTTTTATTCAAAAAGAGTTGGCCAGATGCACACGTTTTTTTGAGAGATGATTCAGTACGTCCACCGTTAAAAGCGCCCTATGAGGTCATAAGTAGAACAGACAAAGTTTTTGAAATTAAAATGGGAGGCAAGAAAGCTGCGTTTATGCCTAACGAAAACCGACTAGACATTCCAAAATTGAGCACTACAGATCAGCAACAAACTTCACCTTGTAGCAGTACCCCTACAGTTCCTGCCAGTCACACAAAACCGAGAAAAACACAACGTCCAACGGAGAATACAGTTACTTTTCCAAAATCATCACGCTCAGACAGAGAGATAAATAAACCCAGAAGGTACGTCCAGATTGTTGCGTAGCAACCTCATTTAGGGGGGAGTAATGTGGAGGTTATTTCCACGAAAACGTCTGGTAAAGCCGTAAAAAAACCAGAATAGATGATAAATGAAAAGCAAATGGAATGTTCTCGTTCATTCGATCGGCAGCCATACTAAGAAAAGGTTAGAAGATTAAAAAACCAGCAAGACAAAGAAAAAAGCGAAATTCAGAAAAAGGAAAAAAGGTCAAACTTAGAAAAAGTGGATAAGTTTAATAAAGGTTGAATAAAAATTAAAGAAAATAATATTGTCTTTTTGATTACTTCTGTGGATTTGGTAAGCAACCAAACGATTATAAGTTGCTATTCTGACTATAAGTTGGATGTGAATAAAATAGTAATGATTACATCATCGGCAACGACGTATTCCGTATTTATCAGCTCAGCATTTATGCCACAGAGAAGACCTTGGAATTGGAGGGGAATACCTGTAATGAAAGCTCTGGAGACTTTGTTAAGAACGGTGTACACAATTTTCAATAGATCATCCGTAAAAAAGGCAAATTTCAAGATTTACCTGCAGTAATGGAGTGCGTTGTTTTGAGTTTTAGACCTCACAATGAGGTATGGTGTTGCGGCACTTTGCAATAATTCCATTCATTCAAAATTATGACGTTTTGATTGAATATTTCAAAGGTTAAGTTGAAAATTCAAATATTCCAATCTCTAAATATTGTGTTAAGGCTCTTACTAACTCTTTCAACCGCTTAGCTTTGACAGTGATAAGTGATATTTTAACTGTATTACTTAAAATGAGCAAATTTTTTTCCAAAAAGCGTGCTGTCTCCTATGGAATCTCATTAATACGTTAAATCCACTATTAAAAAGATTCGGAGCCAGTATCTTGGTGAAACAATTTTTGGAGTGAACACATAATGAAACTTCTCAACACAAGCGATAATACTGCTGAAATTATTGATTTTATCACAAGGTTATGTGATAATTTAGATTGCGTATTTCCAAAAGAAGAAATGAAAGACTGGACTACATTTGATCATATAGGAATCACCAAACGGCAACAATTTTAATTTTGAAAACCAAAACTTGCTGAATCTTCTTAACAAATACTCGAAAATTATTCCAAATTATAGTGAAGAAATAAAGAAGAAAATTCTAAGCGAATATTCGAATTTTAAATTCTTATACCAAACCAAATTTAACTAGTTTTGCGGATATGTTAGACATGGCCAACAAGGAGAATGACTTTAAAGAGCTTTCCTCTTTAATAGACATTTCTGCAACCTTCCAAGCATCCATTGCAGATTGCGAGCATGGGTTTAGTGAAATGAATGCCATTAAAACAAAGACCAGAAACTAATGTGTATCAAATTATTTTTAAGGCGTGGAAGCGGAATTGATGTACAAAAAGCTTTCATTTTTTGGAAAAATAATAAAGGTCGAAGTGGTATAAAGATATAAAATGGTATATTTGAATACTATCTGTAATATTTGTACATTATTATTAATCAAAAAGTGTATTCAATACATACAACCAAATACGTTCGTTAACATCATGTTCAGGTGCCTCATGACAATATTGCGTTTATAAATTTGGACACCGTTTATTTTCAATATACTTCTGTTGCTAAAAAGCCTTCCATTAGGAGGGTGTACCTGAAAAAATTTTTTTATCCATGACAACACCTTTGATTTCAGTCGGGCTTGAAACTATTGCCCTGTCAAAATCATTATGCGACAATAACTATCAAATGGTTAATGATGCAACCAACCAAAACTGGTTGTAGAGACACAGGATATTAATCTGTTTCTAAAAAGCACACATATTTCCAGGTAAGTTTTGGAAAAATTTAACAAATATCTTTTTGATGTCTGACCTGGGGTTTGAATCATGGCCTTAAGTCTTATAAACCAACAACACACTACCTACTAGACTACGGCGATTTCAGGAGAAGAAGATAGTCGCCATAATTACGAATGGTCCGAACATTATGAAGAAATATAACTTGGTGGAAGTTTTTTTACTGTCTAAATTATATCATACAGATCAGGACAATAAGTCAATAGAAGGCACTTTTTGACATAAAAATGGGTAACATTTGGATAGAAGAAAATATTCCTTTTCAGAAGACACACTACAAGTTTAAAACTCGATTGGCGGTAGATGATGCTATTGTGAGTGCTTTGTGTCACGAAATTAACTGAATTGCTTCTATTTTGGACAGAAAAAGTTAAATTAATATATCAAGCAATAGATGAAGGAGATAAAAGTTTATTATTTCAGAACTCCAAAATTTTGAAAACAGGTAATAATGTTATTCATAATGCATCAAATTACGCTTCTATAACATATGCAGAAAATTTTTACGAAAGTCGTTTAAACAAATGCGTGGAAAATGAAAATGATATTCAAACTTCAAGTAATGATGATATAGCCAACTCTAATAGCAAAACATTATAAAACTTTTGAGGGTACTTTAAATGAAGAAATTTGACTTGTTAGGTAATCTCTAAGACCTCATCGATTAAAAGAGATATGTTATTATATGAAGCTAGTGAACTAATTACTGCAAATATTGGAAATTGATACAGTGTCCGCTGGACAATTCGGCTACTTCTGTCGTAACCGAAATAAAGAGACCTATTATAAGATATAAGATGAAACAATAAATGCCTAAATAATTTATAGAAAACTAAAAAACTATTAAATTACTTTTGTTAATTTTTATTGTAAAGCTGTTTTATTTTTTTATTATTCATATATACATACATGGCCTTACTGAATAAGTATTAAGATATTATTAAAAGCGCTATCTGCATAGCAGTATGTAATGTAGATATACTATATCCCGGGATTCCCGGGAATGGAAAATTCTTAGAAATAGAAACACCAATAAAAGCTTAAATGGGGGACAAAAAGCATTTACTTTTCAGTTTCAATTACTTTTGAGTCATATTCAAAGGCTGTGTATTTTAAGACAATTTTTTATGTATATTTAATTTTTTGTTATTCCGTTTTATTATTATGTTTATCTACCAAAATTTAATTAAACTTTTTTACTACTAAATAAATCTGTTGTTATTAAAAGGATGTTAAACAATGTATGTCTTTCACACACATCGCTATCTGTAACGTACAAAAAAATATCATATTTCTGGGGTTAAAAACTGTATCTGTTAACAAATCAAATGAGATAAAGAGACGGAATTGGAAAACGGAATTTTTTTTATAAGTTTTGTGATATTTATAAAAACGATTCAATTTTATAAAACAAGTTAAATTTTACTCGACAATCATACATAAATTATTAAAATGAAGTATCAAAACGAAAAATATGGTAACATTTAACTGATTACGATATCGTGACATATAGTCCAATTTTTTCCTACGTTTAAAATTTATCTGCTAAGTGTATTTCATGGTTTCTTGCTAAATTTTTGCAATGCTTAATAATGGAGTTCTCAAATGAGGTTTCTTCGGACGAGTAAAAATATATAATTTTTGTTTGTAAGGATGTACTTTAATTTGGAAGAAAAATACATGACGAGCTTAATCACTACCGTTTAAGCAAAGTAGTGGTAGTGCAATACTGTGAGTAGTTTGGAATTTACTGAGTAAATAATGGAAATAAAATTCGGAAGAATTAATAATTTGTAATGGTTATTACTTCCAACAAGTAAATGAACATAATCATACTGTTGCTATACCTCGAACAAAAGTCAACAGAAAAACTTGTTCATGAGAATATGGCAGCAAATATCAATAGAAAACACAAAAGAAAACAAAATGGGTTGAATGGAGTACTTGACCTTAAGAGATATCGTACTGTACATATAGGGATAACATTTTAACATATTGGGCATCAAAATTTACTTTTCTACTTTTGCGGTACAAAAAAATAAAGTCACCAGAAAGTTTTGGTTTTTGAAAACATTAAAACTGTTTTGTTTTATTATAAAATAGAGATTAATTAATAAAATAAATAAGTTGCTAAAATATTCTGGGATACCTAGACTTTTGCTGCCCACTGCATGTATACTGTAATTTGACAATTCTCTTGAGGGAAAATTCAATTGCTGTAATTTGAGGTATAGGTATAATTGAAATTGAGTTGCGCATTCTTATAAAATTCGCAGACGATTTATGTAATTAAATTATTAAATTGTGAATGACATGAATGAATCTATCTTGAGAAAGGATCTAAAATATTTAAAGTAAGTTCAAGAAAGAATTTTCTGCTATGTGATGTACTCAGGTTTGTTTTTACTAATACCAGAATTGTTTAAACATGTTCCTTTAAATCTAGTAACGCTCTAACTTACTAAAGGTTTGCTATTTTATCTTTGTTTTTCGTCTATTTAACGAAGTTAGTTCAATACTAATAGATTATCTTCATTTTTAAATTGTTGAAATCGTTGCCATTCGGCGAAATACTGATTTTTTGTTCATAAATATGTTTTTCTAATATAATTAAAATACCTAAAAAAATGTAAAATGGAGAATATACGATACCTTCGTTTACCATTAAAAAGCTTTGATTTTTTGTCCCATCTCCATATGACTCACCAATTCCTGCCAATAGAAAGCCAACTATGGTTTCCTATTTTGATTTATAAAAACAATGGAATTATATATATTTTCCTTCTTATTATACGTATCCACTACTAACTTCGTCAGCAATTATTCCTACAAGCATTCGCAAATCATCTTCCCCATTTAAAAGTTGTACTAATTTCTTAACATTTGCCATTTTTTTTTAACATTTTAATCAAATGAAATTTAATCAAATGAAATTTAATTATCACAAATTTTGTAGAAGAAAAAAATTCAAATATTAATGACACATTGGGAAATATATGCACGTAGAGTTGACAATAATCAAATTTCTACTGTGTGAACGATTATCTGCAACATCAACAACAAGGCGAATTCATTCTAACAGGTGACCGTAATAATACAATAAATACTACAATACAACAGGAAATTTGTTTTTGTTAAAAAGTAATCATCTTGTCAAAAAAAATTAACCCTCAAAACTCCTTAGGAAATTAATTAAAGCAATTTAAAAAAATATTTATATACTAAAAGTTCTTATGATTTTGATATCATGCTAAATTACTCAATAGTGCAGCACCTATAAATTAAAAAAATTATTTCATACACTCAATAATATTTTCACTTTACGTAAAGAACATTGTTTTTATATGGCCATCGAGAAAAACGGCAGCTTCAAACGATATTTCTTATTTGTTATAAATTAGGCACCTAGTTGGAAATACCGATTTTTTTTTTTGGTAATTCATCACTCTCGTCTAAATAAAAATAAATATAGTAAATCTAGGTTGCAGCTTAAAAGATATATGTATTTAGTGTTAAGGGCTTAAATATCGTTAATCATCTTGCAAAAATTTTATTATAATTGGCTTTAAAATAGTAATCCTGAATAATTGCTAGTGCGTATCGTTAAGGATACATGTGGTACATATGAGGATTTATGAATATGAAATTGATTATCGAAACAAAATACACAAAACTAAAATTTTTGATGATACCCCACTACTGGTTCTTTAAGGCCACCTTATATGAATACGCCTTGATCTACAATAGGCTTTCTATTTTGGCTAGAAATGTAAATACTACGTCAAAAAATAATCAATAACCATCAAAGGATTCAATTTAAAATCTTGAAATATTTTTACTAGCAAACTTTGATTTTTTAAAACTTTATTCGTGAAATTCAAGCAACTTTTCGGCTGAACGCCTCTGCACGTATCCGAATAATATTATTATTAAAAATGATTTTGTCCAAGCTTAACGAAGTAAATAGAACTATAATTTGACGATTAATTTAATTTTCAACTCTTGCCTCGAGGAATATTTTGAATTAAACGAACCACAATAACTAGTACATGTTCTACCTTCTGGTGCGAAAAATTTAATCGAAAAAAGAGCAAAAGAATTAAACAGCATCAATCAAATCCGAATATTGCAGATAGGACGAGGATTAATTTAATCCTTTAGTACTCGAATATCGTTTGGGTATTCTCAAAACTTGTATTGACAATAATACTTCCATCAGAGATGGATATTTTGGAAGCCGACAATGATAACAGTATGAATATTGTTACGTTTTTATCTTTTAAAAACGTTTGTAATATGAGTTCGTAGATTGCAAATAAAAATAAAAATAAATTTGTGTTTAAATTAATAAAATCCATTTTTAATCACACAACTTTTGTGTGCCACTGTTCACAACTGATTCTAACAACAACAATTGCTTATTTGTCATTCCTTTCTTTATGCCCTTTGCGATAAACAATAAAAATTATCACACAATTGTTCTGTAGATCTTTGTAACGGAGATCTTCAAACTACGCTTAGTTTACTTCACAAACAACGCGTCTTCACACAAGACTGACTGAACTTCTACTCCGACTTTTCATGCTTTGCTTTGCTTTTTATATAGTGACATAAACAGTCTGATGAATGTACTTGAAGGAGAACGTTCGAGGCTTCGACTTCTCGAAATCACCATAAATGAAAACAACGATATTTACATCTATTTATGCTTTCATGTTTGTTGTTTTTTTTATCTTGTTTACGTTCGTCCTTACAGCCTTGTTGCTTTTCGTTTACTTTTTTATCCCTTTTTCGTTGTACTGATGTTGTAGTTTTATTCTTCTTTATTTGTCAATCAATCAAATAAGGCCGTTGCTTTGTTTTTGTAGCTTTTGTTTAACATTTTAATGTTAAACGATGTTACACCATTTCCATTTTTGTAACACTGCCGCCCACATAAGCCTGTTCGTCCCGACGTGTGTACGACTTTTATTTTTACTCGCGGGCTGTAAACTTTCTGTATCCTGTACATTACTTCGTTTAGCCTTTTAATTTTATTTAAAAGAAATTCTATTTCCTCCATGACTTTCATCTATCGCTCTCTATTCCCTGGAAGTCTGGAAATTATGCGAGCGGTCTCCTGGGCTGGTGCGAAAGCCACGGCCTCTGGGAAGGTTGACTTCTGAGTGGTGAATGCTTGATGTGTTACGGGTGACACAGATTCTATAAGCCAAGAGTCTGCATCTTCAATAGACGGCGAATCTACAGAGTCAGCTTTGGAAAGCGATCGCATTGTTAAGACTTCAGTTCCTACACTTGTTACTCCCACACTGACGTAATTTTCTGAAGACATGTGTTTATCTCTGACTCGTACTTGTCCTTTACGCTTTTCCAAAATAACATCAATAATTATCTGCAGCCTGCACAATTTTTCATATTCGTTATTTCGGTCCTTTCCATCTAAATCTGCCTCTCGAATTCTTTCCGTTAGACCCTTGTGATAATTACCATCATCTCTTTCGTCATCGTAGTCTTCTAGGAACACTTTAAGCCGCTTTGTTTCCTTTTTCCGCGATTACTGCTCTGTCTTTTTGCACTCACGTAACTCTTCCCCTATTTCTTTCTCACGTTCTCTTTCGCGTTCACGTTCATTATCCCTCTGCTCACTTTCACGTTCACGTTCGTGCTCTTCTTCCCTTTCACGTTCACGTTCCCTATATTCCAGCTCTCGTTCTTTAGATCCGGAGCGGCTCAGTTTACATCCTGAATTTTTAGGACAATCATCACGATATTTCTCTTTTTCCACTGGGGAGTAAATATCGATCATTCGTTCCCTCCTTATACCCGTCGCAATAGGAACATTTCCACCTACTTGTTCATCGTTATTCCAGTCTAGTTAGCTACCAGTTTCGTTCTTCTCTTTCTCCTCAATCATAACAAATTTTTCGTCAACAGTCTTTTCTAAAGTTGACACCTTTCCCTCGTCATTAGCAATGCTTTTATCGGACGACTCCATCATTTCATCCAACTTCTCTTCCACTTTTCCCAAATTTTTTTCGTCCCCATCTCTGATTAAATTCTTACAAAAATTTTTTCGTTTCCCGATCAGAATCTTTTTGAGACTCAGCCAGAAGTTCTTATTTACAACTCTGGAAGATTCTTGTGTATCAGCAAGTAGCTTTTTAATTCTCTGCTCACTATTTTTTCGAAACTCAGCCATAAGTTTTTAATTTTCGGCTCTAGAAGTTTTCACTTGTTCTATCAAAGCGACTATCATCGAACTTATGTCCATTAGGCTGGGAGTTACAGGGGCCTGTAATTCTCCTTCCTCCTCATCTTCAAACACGTATGAATCGATATAGATGCCCTGATGCTGAAGTTTCTCCTTTAGTCGCCTTTGCAGTTCATTCTTTGTGACCGTTGTTGGCAGCTCTAATTTACCCAACTCTCGTTTAAGGACTCTTAATTCGGAGAGTTTACTTTTTTATTTATTTATTTTTACTTTTAGACTTTGACATCCCACTTCTGACACCAATTGTTACGTTTTTACCTTTTAAAAACGTTTGAATTATGAGCTCGTAGATTGCAAATAAAAATAAAAATAAATACGTGTTTCATTTTAATTAAATCCTTTGTTATTCACATAACTTTTGTGTGCCACTGTTCACAACTGATTCTAACAACTACAATTGCTTTATTTGTTATTCCTTTGTTTATGCCCTTTGCGATACACAATAACAATTATTACACAATTATTCTGTAGATCTTTGTAACGGGGATCTTCAAACCACGATTGGTTTACTTCACACGCAACGCGTCTTCTCACAAGACTGGCTGAACTTCTACTCCTACAAATTGATCCTTCGACAAGTCCTAGGGTACTAGGATTACGATTTGAATCAGTGGCACAAGGTCCATTAGACATCACAGGCGGATATGCGTTACCAGCATCAACCCCAATAAGAGAAGAGTGGCATAAGCTCCACTAAACAACTCAAGCGATTGTGCGTTACCACCATCAATCCCAACAACCGAAAAGTGAAATAAGATCCCCAGGTTAAACCAAGGCTTTCACAACATCAACCCCAAGAAGCGTAGAGTGTCATAAGCTCCACTAACCATCACAGGCGATTGTGCGCTACCAGCATCAATCCCTACAACGGTAAAGTGACATAAGATCCACAGGTTAAACCAAGGCTTTCGCAACATCAACCCCAAGAAGGGTAGAGTGGCATAAGTTCCACTAACCATCACAGGTTATTGTGCGCTACCAGAATCAATCGCAACAGCCGTAAAGTGGCATAAAATCTACAGATTACAACAGGGCTTTCGCACCATGAACTCCATCAAGAGGAAAGGGGCAGAAGTCTCAATAACCAGAATTAAAATCTACACGAAAAAAGCAAAAATCCAGGGCGTTTAAGGAAATCTTCAAGAAAAGATAAGTAAAACACAACAACGGCAAAAATAGAGACAGGAGGTCAGTTATTCACAAATTCATCACAAAAGAAACAAAGGTTAAAAGTGCATTTAAAGGGTAAGGAAACTAAAAAGTTATGTACAGTAAATTAGTAGTTGGTTTGACTAAAAAATCTCTAAGAAAACAATGTAGGAATTTAAAAAATTAAAAAATATATACGCAATTAGTTATACATATGTTCGAAATGTAAAAACCTGTTTACATAGCAACAAATATATTATATTATATATATTATATATATATATATCAAAAAACCTCAATAAGATGAAAGGACAAAAAAAAACAATTTGCCAAAAAAGACACATCATAAACTTCTGGTAATTCCGACATGACTACAAAAAAGGATTAGAACAACATTGAATGAAACATTACAGAAAAACATAAATCACTACAACACCACAAGTTAACATCAACATCAACTGTACACAAAGAGACGCGATAAAAAACGAACATTCAAAAGAAGAGAAAAAAAACTAAATAAAATTTGTTTGGAAAAAAGTGAAAGCAAAAAGCATTAAACAAAAATTTTGGAAAAAAAAGAATAATAAACAAAATTTTTGAAAAAGGAAAAACAACTAAATATGACTTTTTTTGAAAAAAACAAAAGGAATTTTTGGAAATAAAAAATTAGAGAAAAAAACAACCAAATTTTTTGAAAAAGAAAAAAAATATTTTTAGACAGAATATTTTGGAAAAAAGTGCAAAGAACAGGATTTATTTCGAAAAAAAAGAGAATCATTTAAACTAAGAAAAAAACTAAATAGTTACACAAAAAGAAGACTCCAAATACGCAAAACATACCAGACAAACACATACCTACAACAAACAATCTCTTTTCGCATAAAAAATGAACGGTAAGTCAGTTGAATAATATTCTTATACAAATTCTATACATGAAACTGGTATCTTTCGTCTTGAACTCTTTTAAAATCTGAAAATTTTTATAATCGCACAATTCGGAAAAAGCAAACTTTTTAAAACCTAGACCTTTTGGAATTTGAACCTTTAAAACTTGAAATTGGGAAACTATTTATTTTTCGATATGAAGAAGCCAAACTGAAAGAAAAATTCAGGGTCAAGGTCAGGCTCATTTCACTCTCAAATGGATGGAAATAGGGTGAAATTGAATTGTAGAAAGTATAACGAAAATCACCCATTGAAGCAATGTAAACATTTTTTAGAATTATTGATAAAGGACCAAATAAATTTTTTATATGCTAACAAATATTGTACCTACCGTTTATCTCCTAATCATTTCAAATCTAAATGTCCTAGTAAAGTTCTTTGTTTTCGCTGCAAAGGGAAACATTATACTCTACTTCATAGGGATGATGAAAATCCTTGGGCACTTAAGGAAGGTTCTCCACGGAATGGGGAAACAGTTTCATACAACACCCACGTAATTAGTAAAGCAAAGTCAATTAAAGTTGATCTAGGTTCCCTTCCGTACGGATGGAAAACAATTCTGCCTTCGGCTCTAATCTACTTACAACCAGCAGGTGAGCTATTTACTGTTCGGGCGCTACTCGAAGCGAGATCCGAAAAGAGTTTTCTGTCCTCCAAAATTCAGTAACAACTCTCAATTCCTGTGGAAGCGTATCACCCCAGGATTTTTGGTCTAGGAGGAACGGTGGAACAAAGAGGTCTGATTTCTCAATCACAATTAAAGCAATTATCGCCCGAAAATTAGCTCATTTTCTACCAAGTTCTCCAATAAAGAAACCAATCTTCCAGATATTAAATCTATAGATTTAGCAGATCCTTATTTTTACAAACCTGGTCCCATAGATCTGATTATAGGAAGCGATTATTTACACTTCATCAACCTAAGTGGTATAAAATCGAACATCGAAAACACGTATAATTTATTTTCTACCATATTCACGTCAGTAGAAGAAACTGCCTTGCAAGAGCAAATGAAAAAGTTTTTGGAACTAGAGGAGGTAGAAAAGGAAAAGGATGACTCGGAGCACGACGTATTTTGCTAAAATTTTTATAAAACCACGGTTAAACGTCAACCAGAAGAAAGATACATAGTAAGACTCTCTTTTTAGCCAAATTACCCTTCAGAAAAGTTTTTGGGTTCATCGAAATGCACAGCTTACGCACAATACCTGCAGATGGAGAGGAAACTCGACAAAAATCCTGAGCTAAGAACTCAATATCAACAGGTTCTACAAGAGTACATCGATTTAGATCACATGGAAGAAGTACCTCATCATGAGACATCAACTACAAAACATTTCTCTTTTTTTCTAGCACATCACGCCGTTATTCGTCCCGAAAGCAAATCGTTGTATTCAACGCATCCAAGAAAACGTGTAACGAATTTTCGTTAAATGATGTTTTACATCAACGCCCAGCTCTTCAGGGAGACTTAATGCAAATTATACTGTCATGGAGATATTATAAATATGTGTTCATTGGTGACATACAGAAAATATATCGGCAAATTTTTGTTCATGAGGGCAATAGATCTTATCAAAAAATTTTATTTCGGATTAAACCGAACGAATAAATTAAAGTTTTCCAATAAAAAACAGTTACTTTTGGGGTAACTAGCACTAAGAACACTTCTTGAATTAAGCGAAGATTGTAAAGAACCACACCCATTAGCCTCTTCAATTCTTAAGGAGGAGATCTATGTAGATGACATTTTGTCAGGAGGACATAATCTGCAAGACGCCAAAGAAAAACAAATACAGCTTTCTAATGCGTTAATTTCTGCAGGGTTTCCATTGAAGAAGATAACCAGAAATCACCCTGCTCTTTTAAAAATTTTGATCTAGGAGATGTTATTGAAGAAGTTTTTTTGAAATTTGGCAACTCTAGCTCGTTAAAGACCTTAGGTATACGTTGGAATGCCAAGGAAGATATATTTTACTACGTACCAGAAACAATAGGAGCTTCACCATCTACTACTAAACGGCAAATTTTATCTACCATCGCCAAGTTATTGGTTACGGCCTATTGTTATTGTCCCTAAACTTATTATGCAGGAGCTATGGGAATGCAAATCAGATTGGGATGAAGATATACCACCAAAGATATTGGAAAATTGGAACGCGTTTTCGACTGCTCTGCCACAAATTTCATCTATTAAAATAGCTAGATGGGTAAATTTCTCACCTTGGTACCAGGATCAAATTCATGGGTTCTGTGATGGATCGGAAAGAGCATATTGCGGTGCAGTTTATTTGAGGGTGTCAACTCCTGGCAGAGAAATTTTTTGTAACTTATTAGTTGCCAAAACTAAAGTAGCGCCTTTGAAAAAAATAACCATTCCAAAACTTGAGCTCTGTTGAGCACTCCTATTATATAAATTAACGAAAAGGTTAACCAGACGATTATTATTTCCCTTTGAAATATCTTTACATACTGACTCCACAATTGTCTTAGGCTGGCTGCAAAAACCTTCGCATACATTGAAAACTTTTGTAGCCAATCGTGTTAGTTAGATCACCCAGGTTGATCATTGGAGATATGAAAAACAGATGAGAATCCCGCCGATCTTGGAACTCGAGGATGCACCCCGCAGCAGCTGGTGGAAAGCAAGTTATGGTGGAACGGGCCAGAATCTTGGCCCAAACCCCGAACTTTTGATCCCACTGACTTAGAATCCTGAAATATATCGAATTTTCATTTACAAAACCAACAGGAAGGCATTTTGAGCGAATTTTCATCATTCCCCAGAGCCCTAAAAATTTCAAGTTATTGCTTTCGCTTCATCAATCGTCTTCTTAAACGTGAGACACAAAAACACATAACATTCGAGGAAATGCAATTTGTGAAGAATTTTGTAATTTTAAATGCACAACGAATTCAATGCACAACGAAATCAATTCAAACCTTAAGAACAATCAACCTATTAGTAGAAAAGTCGAATACATTCTCTAAATCCTTTTCTTGACCAAGATGGACTACTACGCGTAGGTGGCAGACTTAGCCATTCCGGATAAAGTTTTAACGAGCAGAACCCTATCATAATTTCTGAAAAATAGTCACTAGCTAAACTGCTTATCACATATATCCATCAAATTTTACTCCACTCAGAACATCATGTTATGTTAAGAGCAGTTCGACAGGGCTTTTATATTCCACGGTTGAAAAATCTCATTAGGCAGTGTGTCAGAACCTGCAAAACCTGCACAGTTTATAAACACAAAGTACAAGAGCAAATAATGGTCGCGCTACCCCGTGAGAGAGTTACATTTTCTTTACAGCCTTCAATTAGCGGAATGCGAAACTTTTAAAAGGATATGCAACAGTTTTAGTTTGTTTCTCTACACGAGCAGTTCACTTCGAAGTCTGCTCGGAATTATCAACGGATGCGTTTCTTGCTTGTTTAGCCAGATTTACCAGTCGGAGAGGTCTACCGAAAACAATGTTCTCTGAAAATGGCAGAAACTTCTTAGGCACTAAACATTTGCTGTTAACAACCCTCAACAACTTTATGAAAAATGCGGGAAAATCCCTTATCGAGGAATATGGCACTCATGGATATAGCTGGACACTTATTCCACCATATGCACCCCACATGGGCGGCCTCTGAGAGGCCGCTGTTAAAAGCATGAAATCTCATTTGAAAACGGTAACCGGTAACTTGTCATTCACTTTTGAAGAATTCTATACCATACTCGCATCGAAGCGATATTGAACTCTCGTCCAATTTCTCTTTTGCCGCTCATAGCTGTTTCGGAATCTCCAAATACTTCTTCTGAGGAGAACACATCTTATCTGAAACGCTGGGATCGACTTAAAGCCATACAACAATTATTTGCCCGTCGTTGGAAAAATTAATATATTACCGAGCTGCAACGAAGAAGTAAAAGGTAAACAGAAAAGTACAACCTGAAGAAAAACGACTACGTTCTAGTGAAAGAGGATCTGTTACCAGCTACTGAGTGGCGACTTGGCAGAAAATGTTGGTAAAAAATGTTATTTCCGGTACAGATCAAAGAGTTCGTGTTGCCGAGATACTGACCTGTAACGGCGTGAGTAAACGTCCTATCGTAAAACTTTGCAAGTTACCTATTGAAATTAATACTCCCTGTAAACTAAATTAAACACTTAAATCACAATATTATGTAAAACACGATCTTAGAATTTTAAGTCAAACCACATACTTGTATTGTGCACATTTTCTTTGTTTTTTCTTTCCAGACAATCATGCTCAACAAACCGCGTTGCGAATTGTGCCGCCGCAATCAAAAGGTACGGCTACTGCTTGAACTGTTTCGCCCAGACACACGATCGGTTCTGGTGCGAATCAGAAAATAGGTGTCAAAGATGCGTAGCCAGACACCACACCATGCTCCATGAAGATGCTAGGGAGCAAGCTGCATCCTCCAGTTTTGAGGAGAACCCCAAACCAAGTGGCCCGTCAAATGTTTCCGACACATATGAAAGTGGATTAATCCCACGCATCATTAAAGAAAATTTGATCTATAATGAAGGGTGGCTATTTTTCTCTTGCAAACCTCAACGAATTGCAGCTTTCTCTTGAAGTGAAAACCATCGAGTTTCCGTAAAGCATCGAGTTTCTCCGCTGCCAAAGCAGTGTTCCAAGTGGCTCCAGCATTCGACATAGTGGCAACTTGGCAGCTGGATATCAAAAATCGGGCCACTTTTAAGTTTTCACCGCCCATCCTAGACGAAGCCTTGACCAGACATTACCACGAACTTAGGCCAAAAGTGATCCCGATCCGACGCTGCCCCGAGCACAAAATTCGCAGTTTGGATGGATCATCCACGAAAAATGGACGAGATGCAGTTGCCAATGACGGAGCCCGGAGAATGTTGAACTGTGTTCAATAAATTTTTTAAGTGCATTTATTTCTTTTAAAATCTATTGTGAATTATCTTTTTATTAAATGAATTTATCAATTTATTGTATACTTTAAATTATCTTAAGATTATATACTTGTTTGAATTATACCGCTGTTATTCTTCATGAATGACTCTTTTTAATTATAAAACTAGTGAAGAAATCGCCAAGGGGGCAATAAAGTCTAAGTTAAATAAAAACCCTCAGCCTTCTTATTCCTTTGGGGGATATATATATTCAAGAAGAAAATATATATATCCCATTCTTCAACTCATTTTTGTTAGACCCTAGGAGTTTAGTTAACTCCTAGAGACTGCAATATATATATAAAAATAATATAGTAATTAATAAGACTATGATGATGATGATAATATTCCAACATTCTGGCCCCATTGAAGGACTGGAAGTCTTCAATCGAATGGCAAAGGAGTCAGTTTATGTATTGACCGCTTATAAACGCCGTTAAGTGTTGCGACCTCCGCCACTCTGACCTTGCCGTCTTCGCGACTCGACCGGTCAGCCAATGTTGCGACGGGTCCTCGAGGACGATTACGATCTGACCTAGAGCTTCAGGTTGGGCGAATCGTTGGTCCACTGGGGTTTGGCTGCCAGAAAATCTGTTTGAGTTCGCAAATTAGTCGCCAATGCTTCCATAATTTGGGTTCAATGATTTTCCCGTCGAGTGGCAGCGAACGCTGGCTCTCTCCTATCAGCAGATGAGCTGGAGTTAGCGCCTCTCCGTCGTTGCGGTCTGGAGACAGCGGTGCAATCGTCACCATCTCTTCTTGCTTCAGCAATGCATTGTCCACTGCGCGCAGAAACAGGAACTTCTCTTGCTTGACGGTTGCTTCCCACAGCCCCCCGAAGTGCGGCGCTCGAGGTTGTATGAAGGTGAACTTCACCCTGGACGACGCTGCGTCATATTCGAGGTCAGGTCAACTTCTGTCGAATGCTTGCTGCAGCTGCTTGACGACGTTGCTGGTTCCTACGAAGTTCTTTGCGTTGTCGCATAGCACCTCTTTCGGAAGACCTCTTGTGGCAGCAAACCTTCTATCTTTGGCGAGAGCTATGAGTGCTTTGTGCCAGCATGGGAATACTCGAAATGGAGATGTCGAAATTAAAGTGTGACAAAATCATTTTGTTTTAGGTAATAATAGTGGAAATTTTGCATTATATAACAAATTTGCAATAAGCAATGTCCAATCTACCCCTAATAGTGAAAACGTTATCTCTTCTTCAGTGAATGTATAAATGAAAGGTGTAAGTTTCTGTATATTCGACGGTAAGATCAGAGATTTCTTTAATTTAGAAATCGGTTCAGAAAAATTAAGTTTCTGGATAGCATCTACGAGGCCGTCTTCACCCTTCACAGGGTAGGCGCTTCCGCACAGTTGGCGCATGCCCTCATGAAATGTAAGACGGACATCACTGCCATACAGGAAATGCGATGGATAGGACAAGGATGCAAAACGCTGGCATCCTGCGATGTGTATTACAGCTGCCATGTCGATAAGCACGAATTCGGATGCGAATTCGTGGTTAGTAAGAGACTTCGCCATTTTGTCTCTGGGTTCACGCCTGTGAACGAAAGAAGAGCCACAATCCGCATCAGGGAAAAATTCTACAAAATCAGCCTAATTTGTGCTCACGCCCCGACGGAAGAAAAGGACGATGTGGTTAAGGATGCCTTCTACGCTAAACTCGAGGACATGTATGATAAGTGCCCGGCCTATGACACCAAAATCGTCCTCGGAGATTTTAATGCGAAGGTCGGGCGGGAAGGTATCTTTAGCCCCACTGTCGGACAGTTCAGCCTCCACGCGAACACTACCTCCAATGGTATGAGTCTGATCGATTTCGCCGCGGCGCGTAACATGGTAGAATGCAGCACCAGGTTTCAGTATCTCGACATCCACAAGGAAACTTGGATGTCCCCTGATCGATCAACATCCAACCAGATCGATTATATTGTGATTGACGGAATGCTCGTTTCCAGTATACTAGATTTAGAGGTCCAAACATCGACTCGGACCACTACCTTATCGCAGCCAAGTTCCGAGTGCGCATTAGAGCCTCGAGCTCTGCTAGTACACTGCGCAAGCTGGACGTTAAGAAGCTGCGATCACAAAGGACAGCTGAGGCTTTCTCCGCTCAACTCTCAGACAGCTCCGTCGTTCCCTATCTAATCTCAGCGACATTGGCGGACTGTGGGCCTACATCTCCCATTCCTTACGCACTACTGCGGAAACAGTCCTTGGTTTCGAACGCCCACCCCAACGAAATCAATGGTACGATGAGGAGTGTCGCAAGGCAGCTGCAGCGAAAAACGCCGCATACAAGAAAACGTTGCGGTCTGCCGCTACGCGAGCCATTGTCGAGAACTATAGAGGGAGGAGAAGGGAGGAGAGACGCCTTTTCAGACGCAAGAAGATGGAGCAGGAAAGGCGTGAGCGTGAGGAAGTCGAGATGTACAGATGTAGAATGACGCTCGAAAGTTCTATCAAAAGTTTAAGCATCTAACCGAGGGTTATAAACCCGGAACGTCCTCCTGCAAGTATGAGAATGGAAACCTGGTTACAGATCCGCAGGGGTTCTAAGGTTGTGGAGGAAACACTTCTCTACTCTGCTACAAGGCGATGACGATACCAATACCGCCTTTAGAGATGATGTTCCGTACCCAATCGACGATGACGGCGTGGATATTCCGCCGCCTAGCCATGAAGAGGTCAAAGTCAACTATTATGCGACTTAAAAACAATAAAGCGGCAGGTCCTGATGGCCTCCCCGCTGAATTGTTTAAGACCAATTGTAATGAGTTGGTAGGGCGCATGCACCAGCTTATTTACAAAATATGGCTAGAGGAAAATATGCTCAACGATTGGAATCTCAGTGTCCTCTGTCCTGTCCTGAAAAAGGGGGAGCCGACGTTATGCGCCAACAGGCGTATTTTGTGAACGAATGAAGCCACTCGTCAAAACACTGAACACTGAACACTGGACCTTATCAGTTGCTTGCGTACGCTGACGACATTGACATCATAGGGCGTACCAAGCGAGATGTTACTGCTGTCTTTAGCGCCATTGAAAGGGAGTCTGCGAAGATGGATCTGGCAGTATATTAGGGCAAAACAAAGTATATGTTATCGACAAGTAGAGAAGTGCGGCGTACTGATTCTCAGATTACGGCCGATAACTATACTTTTGATGTAGTCAAGAAATTCATCTATCTTGGCTCCGTCGTTATCACTAAAAATGATGTCAGTCTGGAGATCAAGCGCAGGATCACTCTTGCCAACAGGTGCTACTATGGTCTGAATTGGCAATTGAGTAACAGATACCTCTCTCGTGCGATGAAACTAATACTTTACAAGACGCTCATACTACCCGTACATCTTTATGGCGAAGAGGCATGGACCTTATTAAGCGCCGATGCAGCAGCCTTGAGAGTATTCGAGAGAAAAGTCCTACGTACGATCTTCGGTCCAGTGCGAGTTGGCGAGGATTTCCGCATCCGATACAACAGTGAACTGTATGAGCTCCTCAACGACATGGACGTTGTGCAGCGTATTAATATCCAGCGGCTGCGCTGGCTCGGACGTGTTGTTCGAATGGAGGAGGATGCGCCAGCGAGACGGGTATTTGATGCGGGGATCTGCGGAAGTCGGCGAAAAAGACGGCCTTGTATCCGCTGGAAAGACCAAATCGAGGAAGCCTTGTCATCGATTGGTTCGACCGACTGGCGTAGGCGCGCAAAAATCAGAGGCGCCTGGAAGGATGTGTTGCGGCAGGCCGAAATCCGTTATTATGGCCAATCCGGGTTGTTATGGCCAATTAAGTAAATAAGTAATCTACGAGGCGATAAAATGACCATTTCATTTCCGTTTCAATAGGTATGATACTTTGATTTGACTTTCGTTTCTTCAGATTATTAATGAATCTGAGTACAAAACAAGTTACTCGCAGTAACTTCTTATATGAGGAGACTTTAATATCATATCCAGTAGATAGTTAGACGTCCCCTCAATTGCAAGAAATATATGGACCTCTCTCGTTTCCAATAACTTATGGTTCTCTGTTAATTCAAAATGTTTTTAACAGGCCATTTGGAACTGTCGTTTAGCAGAAACGACGGTCCTACAAACCATATTCAGTTTCTCAAATCTTTTACATCTGATCCTTTTGACACAATGTTAGCTGGATTCTGCTAAGTAGAAACGTGGCGCCACGAACCTTGGTCTGACCGCTCCTGAATCTCAGCGACTCTATTCGACACAAAAATCGTCGAAGACGATGGAAACGTTTTTATCTAATGCAGTACTATTTCGGCGTCTGTCCAGAAAAAAGTATCTATTTTGAAATTCATCCTACGCTTAATTCTGTCCCATAACTTAGACAGTAGATGTGCGGCACATCATTCAAGACTAGGAAATGATTTAGACTTCAGTCGAGCAACTTTGGACTCAGCCGTAAGTAGTCTCGAGACAACTGTATTTGTCTCGGAGCTTCGAAGGTATATGCAACACTCATACGCTCGAATTGAAGCGTCAGAACATCCATGAATTTTAATTCTCCATGTAGACGTGGTATAGACGAATCTTGGCATCAACTTCCATTAAATTAGCTTTGAAGTTTTCCCATGAAGTATTCAACCCTAAGGAAATAGATCCACCTCAGTCAAGCTTTTAAATTCAAAGCTCTTGCATAACAGTCTATGATGATCGAATAATCGATCTAATTGTAGCCTTTAAGTTCTGAAACTTATTTTCCAAATGAAATTTGAAAAAATCATTCTTTGGAAGCCAATATATGCCCAATGCTTTCGCAGAGTCTGAATAGCTATGTATTAGTTTCTCTCTATGTAGAGAATTCAGAAATTCGGGATGGTTTGAAAACCACTTGGTGAGATTGAAACCTGCTGAAGTCAGAAATTCAGTCTCCTGATTTCGAATCAGAATCAATTCATCATAGCTCTCAGCTCCGGTAAGTAAATCATCCACGTAGAAATCATTGCGAACAACTTTTGGACCAATGGGCAAAGTCTCTTTGTATATGTCGCTTAAGTGAATCAGACATCTGATGTGCAGAAATGGTGCTGCAGCTGTACCATAAGTGACAGTATTCAGTCGAAAGAGCCTCAACTCATCAGTTGGATTCTCTCGCCAAAGGACCAATTGAAAATGTCTATCCTTGTCACTTATCATGACCTGACGACACATATTTTCAATATTTGCAGTGATTACATACTTGTGGAATCGAAAATGGATTAATGTAGAATATAATTCTTCTTGAACTGTGGGACCAATCATTAATAGTTCGTTAAGCGATACATGCGAAGAAGTTCTACATAAAGCATCAAATACTATCCGAAGTTTGGTAGTTGTACTCTGAGGGTGCAAAACACATTGATAGTGCGGAGTATCAGGAAATTTATCCAAAAAAAAGGCGTATGACGTTGAAATACTCCAAATTGTCCAAAAGAGGCATATGACCCAAGTTGAAATACTCCTTCATGAAATCATCTGCCTCATAGTATCATCTTTGGAAAGTCTTCGTTCCAAAGACAGAAATCGTCGCTTGGCAGTTTCAAACGAAGATCCTAATAATTTAGGATCAGACTTAAAAGGTAAGGAAACCTCAAATCTTCTCGACGCAAGATCCCGGAAGTTTTTCTAACTCCCAAAACTTTCGGACGATCAAATCAACATTGCTCTGGTCTTCTATTGAAGTATTTATATTAAATACTTTAGAATTATAAGAGTCCTTTATTGTGTCTTCCAGTAACAATTCAACCAAGTGAAGTCTTCTGAAGAACTGGAAGACTCGGGCCCAATTTGACAATTAACAAATAAATTTTTTGCTGCTTGTAGAAGCAAGGATCAGCTAATTCCACGTTTAACGGAATATTCAAATTAGCTGTGTTGACCTTACGATCAGGTTATATTTATTGAATTGGATAGAGTTGACTCAAGATTTGGATAATGAAGTTGTTTCACCAATGCCATTTAAATTCAACCTGCCTCTTTCTTTCTTCAATCGTAGTAGTTGCACTAGTTCCTCGGTTATCAAATTAGGTTGAGAACCAGAATCTAAAAGAGCCCTAGCTAGTATAAGTTGGCCAGAACTACTTCTTACTCTTACCACAGCCGTCGCTAGAATTATGCGTTCATATGCCGCCGAATAGTTCACAGAAGCGTGAGAAGTCGAAGGCTGTTCAGAGTAGTTTATCGATGCGTTGTTAGAACTCATAACTCATAACTCACATAACAAGTAATGTGTTATGTGAACCATTACATATCCGAACTTAGAAGATAGATCCTTTGGCTATAGGCTCAGCAGTAAAAGAAGGGCAATTGCTAATCATATGTCCCGTTGATTTGCAAAATAAGCACTTATCAACAGATTGTTTTGTGATTTGTTTCGTATAATTTAGTGATTATTTATTGTTGCTAAAATTGAAATGTTCATTCTTAACTCTAGGCCTTGAACTAAAAGACTCGTCAGCACAAATATGCTGGCAACGTCTATTCGAGACGGCTTCACAATTTGACCACAGTGAGAGCTTTTCGAAATCAAGATGTTCTTCCCACTTTGATTTGGTGATTGAATCCACTTTCGACATCACTAAATGTATTTATATGGCATGCGTTATTTTCTTGTCGTCACCAACTGATAACAAAGAATCATAAATATCATACACCGAACACATCAACACACTACACAAACAACAATAACCACACGGATAATCGCGGACAACTCCAGATAAGGAATTCCCAGATGCCCGATCAGATTTAATTTTGTTTAAATTTGTCCTTAAATTTGTAATATAATCAAGCTTAAGAGATTTTTTGTAATTTAATCAAAACAATTAAAAATTCCTAATCGCTTAAGGAGCAGAACACAAAAACAAATTTCTCATTTTTAAATTATTCAATCATTAATTACATTTATTTATAATTTTATATATATATAATTTACATACATACATAAATATTTTTCTTTATAAAATTATAAAAACCTACCCTTAAAAGTATATAAAACCGCGAGTGTTAATGTCGTTAATAAACGACTACATTTATGATGAAAATCTAGAGAAAAAGCATATCAAATATAATAACAGACCGTTGGTTAAAAATTTACAATCAAATGCACTTGAATTGAGCTTACTGACACTCCATTCAATTTTTCTAAATTTAGTGGAAATAATTTCGACAATTAAAAATTTATGACATTGTTTCCGGGATAAAGCGATATTGATATTTGATTTTATGATTGAATTTTTATGAATTACACCAAAAGCATTAGTCTGTTTGCAATAAGTATATGACAAAGGATGTTTAACATTTTTCACTAAAGATTATTTGTTTGCTCGAAATGCTTTTACATGGATGTGACCACTGTAGTCTCAGATATTACGAGCCAAGGTGATAACAGGAGCTTTTTGCACTATATATCTGAACATTTAGCTATTTCTGTTTTAACAAATGACACATTGAGATTCATATGTATGTTCGAATATTTGACGTACAATGGTGCTGCTGTAATCACACGTAAGATCTTATTTTGTCGTCTTTGAATTTTTGCTATGTGAGGAGCTGAGACAGTTCTCCATAATTGAATAGTGTAACACAATATTGGTTTTTGGGGCGAATTGTAAAATAGAAGTTTGCAATCTAATTCAATAGAAACCTTTTGTCAATTAGTCGATAAATTTCAAAAAGTTTCAACTCTCTTTGAGCCAATTTTGCTTCTATGTGAAATTTCTAAGGCAGGTGTCGTTCAATGTCAATGAGGCAAAACTGAATTATTTAACAAAGGGGGAGCAAGTTTCCCGTTGTAAAGTGTATGTTATGTGTACACATTTGTATTAATTCACATTAATTCGCCATATATTTAACCATTTCTCATGTTCCTGAAGGTGTCAAGATGACTTGTGGCAGTTTTCATGTCTGAGGTATAAATTAAATAACGGGTCCTACTATAGGACCATGCGAGACATCAGCATCAATCTGCCGAGAGGCAGACCTAGTGGTTTTCCAACAGCAAGGATTGAATGGAAAATATAGTTTTAAATTATGACTGTGCCCTTCATGGAATACCACGTCAAATGCCTGCAAAACGTCGATGGAAACAATATAATACAATTCGAATATCCTTCTAATGACTTGCACAAATTTTGTATTTCATATCGGAATGAGTGAGTTTAAATATCAGTAGTTTTTCAAATTGTTTTAACTGAGTTTGTAATAGACTGATATAATATAGCGTTGAATATAAAAAGAAGAATCCTAAAAGCTACATGGACCATCTTGTTGTTAACATTATCAATTCTATGAGCTTTCTTTGGGTTGAGTTAGACAATAACTTTCTGACTATCTCTAAACTCAAATCTTAGTGAAACATGGGGTATAGCAACCACAGGAGACAGATTAATAGTCACTCATATTTGGGCTGAAAAAGGTTTTTAGGTAGTTAATAACAGGCCTTTTAAGATTCGTAGCTATGAGCCACAATAAGTAGTTTGACTCTTTGCTCCAAGTATTGCCAAATATCTTAAAAAAAATGTTGTTGGGCCATAACTTCAACTTTAATTTTATATTAATTTTATAAATACATCGAAACATAATAATAGATAATTAACTAAATAAATTATAATTGAATTGAATAATAATAATGAATTTAGCAAATCATAAAATAGCACCACTCTAATGTTAAGTAGATTTAAGTTTATTGAATAGATAAATAGATAGGCAGCGGAGTATTCAGCAACTCTTTTTAACTGTTAGAATAAAATAAAGGATAAAGGACCAGGACTTTTATAAGTTATTTAATAATTCAAATTCGCAAGTGCTATAAATTTTATCAATTATTAAAAAATTAAAGTGGTTAGAAATCTTATAAATTACTTAAGATTTAAAAAATTATACCATATAAAACCACATATTTAAAGTAAACGAAAGGATCTAAAATATAAGTTACCAACAAAGTATGAATACCCATACTGCGGTATCATATTAATTTTCTTTTGCAGGTGCAAGTAACATGAAGCGCTCACTTAAATTTGCAATTCAACTTATGTCAGTTCTCTGATTGGTCAATCCTTGATTAATTTTTAAAAACTTTTAAGTACTATGTCAACATTTATTGTTGTATCAAAGTTTAGTTTTAAGCAAATTAAAAATGAATAAAACATTCTGTCTTGAATCATTGGAAACCACACAAGTCTTTTTTTTTAAACTGTGATTCATAAGAACCAAAACGGGTAGATATATTAAATGGCGCCTAACGTGAAAAACTTAAGAAAAAAATACTGGAAAACCATTTTAAATATTAAATTTTCCAAAAGATTGTGTAGAAAAGTGTATAAAAAAGAAAACGAAACATTTTTCTAATAAAACTCATATGAAGGCTTTGTAAAAACATTGTGAAATAATTAAAAAAAGATAAAAATAAAAAAAATTATAAAAAATTCAAATACAAGAATATAAAAACACGCAGAAATTTAACACAATCTCTGTCTGCTGCTAAATTGAAATTGAAATAATTAATTACGGAAGTTTAATTAAGGCGAAGTGTATTTAAATCAAGAAAATTAAGAAAAAAGACAATTGGGATCAAATCTGTTGATATAAATCAACCCACGGAAAATCAACCAAAGTGGCACTGTGTTGCGGCAGGAACCTTACGACTATTGCGTCGGTATTAACCGGAAAAATAGAAGCTGTTGCGGTATTGTGAGTGTTTTTAAATTAATGATAGAAATAAGATAAATTCTAGTTACAAATAAATAAGTAGAAATACAAATTGTAAGTGCGTTCTGATCCAAATAATACAAATTTATTTTTGTTTGATATTGTCTATTTCGTTGACATCGTTTATTTTTTTTCTTCTTTTCGGGTTACTCCTCGTTTGATATTTTTCTCATCTCCATAAGAATTGAGTTAGTATGACGAAGCATTTACTAGAGACATGCAAGGAAAAATAAGTGAACTGACCAAGCAGTTTGAGGGACTGATAAGGATAGACCAGTATGATTCTGTGACCGTAGGACGCTTTTCTAAGGGAACTTGGCTTGACTTGGTAAAATCTTTGCCGCAGTTTAGGGGCGAAAGTCAAACGTATACTGTGTGGGGAGGCTGCATTTTTTGGAATGACTTATTACACAGTGGGGACCGAAAATCATTGCATGGCTATGGGGATATTCCGCAATGAAATTACTGGGGCAGCTAACGCTAAGTTATAAATGGTTATACCGTTCCGAACTTCATGGCTATTATAGCCCGACTGGAACAATGTTACGCTGATGAAATCAACAAAGATAAAAGTATTTTAAGGCAGTGAAATAAATCAATATCGTACTTTTATGACACTGTCGATGAACACCTGACCCTTATTATAAATAAGAACAAGATGGGTTATTCCAATAACGAGGACATGGCTAATAGGGATACTGCCCTGCGAGTCTTGATTACAGGACTACGTCGTGCTTTAAGCGATATACTCTTCTACGCAAGACCGTTCGAAAACCAATCTTTTGCTCCAGAAAAGGAGCACTAACTTGTGACCAACATAGCCATCATATAAATACGCACACCCGACAGACGAGAGGGATGTAGTAAAACCAATGGATGTCCACCCTGGTTCCTCGATGTTTAGGCGCCCCACACTTCATTCTTCTATCCAGAGAAATCCGCAACAAGGCAATACAAGGAATAAACGGAGATATGAAGACTCAGGAAAATCTGTACCTACCCCTAAGACTCAGAGGGTCAATTACATAGATTCTGAAGTTGTGGACGATTATGAGGGCGTAAACTCGCTCTTAGAACAGAACTTGGAAGAGGAGGCAGGCCTGGAACCCTTTATAACTAAGACAATTAGAGGTAAGAGACTTAAATTACTTATTGATACTGGTACATCCAAAAATTTTATCCAGCCACTTTATTAAATGTTGCTACACTAAAACATTCATTTATAGTAAATTCAATAAACGGGACAAATCAAATAAAGGAAAAATGTGAAATGATGTTATTCAGCTATAGAACTACATTTTATATTTTTTTATTTTAAAAAAACGAAATGTTTCTCTGTTGTATGAGAACAGGAATGATGTCAATCACATTAATGTAGACTCGGAAAATGTACCATTGTATGTTCGGAGAGACTTTGAGCACATTTTGATATCAAATACGTTTGCAGACGCACAGAGATCATTGCCTTTCAGTACTACAATAGTGGCAAAAATACAGACTAGCACGGATGAACCGATTTATACTAGGTCACTCTTACGGGACAATACAATAAGAAAATCTACTTCACCATATAACTCCCCAGTTCACGTTGTGGGAAAAAGGCTTTGATGAGAATGGCAGCCCAAACCATAGAATGGAAATTGATTTTAGAAAATTGAATAAGAAAACAATTAGCGATAAATATCCGATGCCGGATATTTTAGTGATTATGGGAAATTTAGGAAAATCTAAAAATTTTTTCACTTTGGACCTTAAGGCTGTTGTTCATTAAATTAAGCTTGATGAAAAAGACAGACAGAAAAAGGCCTTTAGTGTAAACAATGGCAAATATGAATTTTGTAGATTGCCATTTGGCCTAAAGAATGCACCAAACATTTTTCAAAGGGTAATTCATGACGTTCTGCGTTCCGAAATAGGAAAAATATGTCACGTATGTATGGATGATATTGTTATTCACTCACCTGATGAATATAGTCATTTGAAACATATTGAAACAATAATGCAGAAGCTCGAGAAGGCGAGAATGAAAATTTCGCTCACAAAATCTAAGGTTTTTAAAACTGAAGTAATTTTTTTTGTTTTATGGTGACAGCCTGAATTCGAAACCCCAGAGAATTTGAAGAGTCTTTGAATATCTTTCGTAGGCCAACGAAAATCCTCTACCAAACCCTCCACGTGGGTGTTGGCTGGTAATGGTAGTTGCTCATCAGAGTGACCATCAGCTATGGTAGGGACCTGTATCCAGTTGGCCACATGGCCTATGAATAGGGCCCTCACATAGGTCGGAGGTATGGGCTGGACTAAGGTGTTACACGACCCGTACCGAGAGTCGGTCAGGCTGGGAGCCCATCAAAAAATATCTCAGTCACTAACGGAGTATCCTCGATACCTGGAGACGTCCAGGATTAACCAGCCTTACCTGGGTACTGCTATTCAGTTCCTAGGCGGGCCATCCCCTTATCTGCAACTCGTGAGATAAGGGGAAGAAGAAAATAAATTAATGGAAAATAAAAATATGAAGTCCTCCGCGGCCGAGAGCGGGACTCGTAAATATCCGCGTACGCGTGTTAAGCCAACGCCCGTCTCACCGAAAAAGTTGAAGGACTTGGTTAGGCCTAACGCAGGCCAAGAACCGGAAACTTCACAACGGAAAAATCAGCCGGAAGCGTCGGCCTTGGCATAACAGATGTTGCTGAAAGAGCCGGACCATCGTCCAGCAAATGTGGGCCTTGGAGTGCAAAGGTCGACGCGGCATAAAAGCACGTTAAAGAGTCTAAGCAGCGGAACAGGGAGCGATTGAGCGCTAAGCGAGTTCTAGAAAGGATATCAAAAATCCCAACAGACAGCCGAACGCTGCATGCATTCGCTGACCTGGGCCAAAAACAAGCTTAACAAAATACAGCGGTTCTCGGAGATTGACGTAGCAGGAGCAACGGAACACAGAAGCTCTCATCGTACCAGCATTTTGTATAGCGAGGTACTAAAAGATAGCATCGAGATGGCGGTGATAGACCAATTGGATCCAGATGGCAGCATTACGCCATCCAACTAGAGATTGGTGGAGGACGCCCTTGCCGATATTTTCCTTGACGTGATGGAGGAGAATTCGGGGTCGGTACCAGTTTACCAAATGTGTGGATGGCACCAGGGACACGTCAAATTAGTAACGTATGCCGACAAAAGAGGCCCAGATCTCTTCTTCATCGCCATATTAAAACTGGGAAGATTTGGACAGGCGCGAAACTAGAAATAGTGTCAAAAAACGCAAGCCCAAGCAGATCACGTACATGCTCGTGGATTCCCTTGAATTCAAAGGAACCAGAGATAGTGTTGGAAATAATAAAGATATGTAATCCAAAGCTGCCACCAGACAATTAGAAAATTGCCAAATTAGAGCAGCGGCACGGATCTCGTTGTACGACTATAATTGTTAATCAGGAATCCCTGGAGCACCTGGCGAATTCCAATGGTGTGGTGACCTTTGGATTTGGGCACATCATACTAAAAGTCTATAAGAAAGACAGCGGCCTCATGGAGTCCGGAGACAATCCCCTCTCTGGGGAACCGCCACTGGAGGAACACATGGGCGATATGGATGAAGACCACCTTCCGGCTACCTCGACACAGAACCGTAGCCGATACAGCGCTAGTTCCTTATCTTCCACTGGATTGGATATGGGTTCTGTCTTTGGGATGCTGTTAAGGGAATCGAAACTCCTGGAAGAGGCTGATCAGGAAGATGATGGTCTAGGCGTTACGATGGTGGAGAGGAAGGTGGATGAAACGGGCCATGTTCCGTATAATCCAGATAAATCTCCACCACTCTAAAGTTGCATTGGCTGCACTACTTCTCCGGCTGACAAACAGGGGAGAGGATATCGCCCTAATTCAAGAACCATGGTCTATGGCCAACAAGGTTTGTGGATTAGGGCACAAATACTACAGGCTGGTTCATGCGAAATATGAAGGTCGGCCCAAATCCTGTATACTTATAAAAAATAGTTTAATGGCATATTTGATTCCCTTTTTCAGTTATAAACATCTAACAGCGGCTACAACGAAGATCGACGTCAGGCAGTACTGGATCTCCTCGAGCTATATGGCACATGATCTTGCCGGTGACCCACCACCAGATCCAGTGAGAAGATTGGTGACTGAAGCAAGAAGATCGGAAGTTAGCCTACTGGTAGGTTAGCGATGCCAACTCTCATCATAGTATATGGGGAAGCACGAACGTCAACGAACGGGGTGATTCACTCATTGAATTTATTATTTCTAACAATCTTAGGATATATAATGCCGGCAACATGCCCACCTTTGTTACTAGAAACAGAAAAGAGCTTTTGGATATAACCCTTGCCTACAGTAATATTTATGAATACGTTAAAGACTGCAGAGTAGCCGAGGAGCACTCCTTCTCTGGGGAATAGTGACAAAAGGACGTTTAGGAATCCTAGAAAAATGAACTGGGAGCTGTTTGAGCATCTGATTGATCTGGGTATAGGCCCAGTTGAGTACAGTAGAACTGATAGTGTTTCAGAACTTGAAGCTACTACGGATAAATTAACCAGTGTCATATTAGGCAATGTAAACATGTTTATATTCATAGAAATCTCGTGAAGACGAAGACTAGAACCTTCGACTATGAGAACATTCATCAGACTGTTTACATCGCTATATAAAAGGCAAGGCAAAGCATGCAAAGTCGGAGTAGAAGTTCAGTCAGTCTTGTGTGAAGACTCGTTACGTGTGAAGTAAACCAATCGTGGTTTGAAGATCTTCGCTACAAAGGTCTACAGAACAATTGTGTAATAATTATTATTGTTTATCGCAAAGGCAATAAACAAAGGAATAACAAATAAAGCAATTGTTGTTGTTAGAATCACTGGCACACAAATTTATTTTTATTTTTATTTGCAATCTACGAGCTCATATTTTAAACGTTTTTAAAAGTTAAAAACGTAACAATATGGATCTCCGGCAAACCGAGATCTCTTGCACGGATAGAATACACTCTGGCTGCCTTTGTGGACATTGAAGATGCCTTCAATAACGTGGGGCTAAGCGCTATTACTGGTACAGGAGGAGAAAATGCTGACACACTGGATCTATACGGCAGTGGTCAGACCTAGCTTAACCTATGGGTGCCCAGTGTGGTGGGAATCCCTTGATAGGACTACTAACTAACTGGTAGAGCGGCTGGAAAGATCTGCGTGCATGATTGTTAGTGGTGCACTACGGTGGCACTGGAGATAATTTTAAACCTCCCGGCGTGGCGGCGGGGATTGACAGGCGTCTTTAGGCGACTGGACAATGGCGTGGATAAGATATTAGCCACACGAGTATCCTGGAGAAATTTGAGAATGTCAAGGACATTGGCTATATGATGCCACGATATGACTTCTCAATGAAATTCAGGACGACCATTCCGAATAAAGAAGTCTGGAGTAATTGTGCTGTGCACCGCGAAAAGAATTCCGTCGAAATCTTTACTGATGGATCCAAGCTGGGAGGCACCGTTGGTAGCGGAATTTACTCGGAGTCAATCGGTATAGCCGAAACTATAAGTCTGCCAGACCACTGCAGTGTTTTCTAGGCGGAAGTGTTGGCAATAAAGGCTGCGGTTAAGATTATTTGGGATGAAAATGTCTCTAATGGAAACATAGCCATATTCTCGGATAACCAGGCGGATATCAGAGCTTTGGGCTCCAATGTGATGAACTCCAGGACGGTCTACGGCTATCGAAAACAGTTAAATAGAGTGGCTGAAAAATATAAGGTACACATTATTTGGGTTCCGGAGCATAATGATATCCCGGGCAACTGCAGAGCAGATGAGCTGGCNCACAACCATCGAACTCTCTCAGGAATTTTTCGAATATTGGAGTCCCTTTGGGACCTGTAATCCCATGATTGACAACGCAGTCACGGACTCCGTAAACCTTAGGAGGGCAGCTTCGGATAAGGGCAGAACGGCGCACATGATCTGGCCGAGTTTGAATATAAGGCGCACTGCAAGGCTGCTTAAGCTCCAAAGGAGCACGCTCAGTATGGTCGTCAGAGTCGTGACGGGGCATTGTATCATGGGTGTGAATGCGAAGCTTGGGACACATCGCAAATGATTTCTGCAGAGATGGGGAGGAGGAAGAGACTGTCCTTCACCTACTGGGAACATGCCCGGCAGTATGTCAAGGATGGAAGAGACATTTTGGGTCCTACTATACCGATTATCTAGCTGATTTGTCGTAGTTTGAGTCGCTTCATTGGAGGCTCTAAGTGATTCCAGGACTAGGGGATAAGTAACAGGAATTGGTATCACAATGGGTCCCATGTGGCCTAAGTGCGTCCGTCCGAATTTTCTCCGAGGGTCGGCTACCTACCTAGATCTTTCTTGGGACTTTCTGGTTGCTACAGGAGATTTGTGAGAGATTACGCAAAAATCGCCAAACCATTAACAGAGTATCTTAAGTGTGAAAACGGAAAAACTTCAGCTAAATGTTTTAAAAATATTAAAATAAACCTCTATTACCTTGTACCGATTACAGTAAAATATTTGAAGTTACAACAGATGTTTCCTCTGTCGCCTAGGGAGCTGTTTTGTCTCAAACTGGAAGACCTACAACGATGATATCTAGAACTCTATCAACGTCAGAAATAAATTACTTAAATCTTAGACATTTCTTATATGGTATTAGATCATCAATCACTCATATTTGCGATGTCCGATAACCACCCAAATTCAAAAATTAATAGATGGAGATCATTTATAGAGGAGTTTTCTCCAAAATTTTTCTACAAACCAGGTCAGGAAAATGAGGTGACAGACGCTCTTTCGCGACAGTAATTAATCAATTAGCTATGACGATCGGACAATACATAGCGAATTTTCAAGTGAGGATGCCATTAGATCGATTAAGTCCCCCGTTAAACAATTTAAGAACCAGTTTACGATATCAAAAGGCATCCAATATTCTGTTGTAAGGAAAATTTTATTTCAACGCTGTTTAAGATATGTAATTGTTTATGATACTGTGGATAAATGCTAAATGGTCTTAAAAATAATATCAATTCAGATGATGTAAACGCTATTCAGTGTGATTTGCCTACGTTAGCGGAGTCTCCGGATCGTCTTGTTTCGCATTTTCCATCTACAAAATTTGTTCATACTAAAAAACAAGTAATGGACGTTATTCGTGAAGACGACGAATGGGAAATTGTCACTGCCGGAAAACTATCGGCAGGTAATATAAGAAAATTATTTCTCTAAAAAGAAATTAAAGTACGTCATAGGTAACTGTAAAATTTGTAGAGAAAACAAGTATCAGGGGAAAAAGTCAAAAGCCAACATTGCGGATACACTGATACCAACCTTTCCCGGCAAAATATTACATATAGATATAATCGTAATGCACAAACAGCATTTCCTGTCGTGTATATGTAAATTCTCGAAGTTTGCAACTGTGATTCCAATCGGGTGTAGATCAAGTGTCGATATTAAACTAGCTTTATGCCAGGCTACAGAAAGGTAGAAATAGTGGTTTCAGATAGTGAGAAAGCTTTTCAATTAAATTTACTCTGAACATTCCTCCGGGATCACTTCGGAGCAGCACAATTTGTTGTTCCCGCTATGCATAGTGAGAGTATTGGTCATGTTGAGCGCTTTCATTCTACAATGTTAGAAATAGCGCGATGTGTTAGGAATCAGCAGAATATAACTGATAATATTTAATTAAGGTTGTCCTACTATTAACTACAATAATACAGTACATTCAGTGACGGAAAGGAAACCGCTGAATATTGAAAGAATTTAATAAAAGTGCCCTTGAAAAAGTACAAAGTCAAAGTTATAAACGCATAAAAAGGGTGCAGTCATAAAGAAATACCAGACTAGAGACATTGTTTTTGTTAAAAGTAACAAACGGTTGGGATTTAAATTTGATAAATTTTTCTGCAGGGTGTTGTTCAGCAGGATCTGGGGATCACGGTGTTGATAAATGGAAGGAAGGTTCATAAGGATAATTTAAGATAATTAATGTTTTTATATGAACTCTATTTTTATCTTTTCGCTTTTTAGAGTACTGATAATTTCAGTACCTTGGGTATCACCAAAAACTATTGACTATACGAACTCACTTTTATAGCAATAACTTATGACAAGGTGGCAACGTATAGGAATTATAATTACGAAAATCTCATTAAAAACCTGTCCGATCCAAAAGAAGTTAGCATGGTTCGAGAACAAACAAGGGAAATCGAAAGGGTGTTGGAAACTTTGAGTAGACACAGACGATCAGCGAGGTCTATCGACATCTTAGAATTTGCTTTGAAATTTGTCGCTGAAATCCCAAACCATAATGATTTGATTTCATTGAAAACTTGTATTGATTTACTCGTGCAGAACAATAACAAACAGTTTATAATAAATTCGACAATACAGGATAGAATAAACGAATTGACTGGGAAAATTAATACCATTCATAATTACGAAAATACATATAATACAATAAAACAAGACGATTTTAAACTTTTTCAGGCTGTTGTGATGAGAAATGGTGAGATAATATCTAGTATTGGCAAAAGAGAATATTGTTCATCCAGTCATTTTGGACAATATCAATTTTCAAACAAAACTAGAATCGGAAACTGCACCAGTTAGCGTTAATGATAAACTTAGAGTAAGCAATGTAACAGTACTTCAAAGTAATTCCATAATTTTCTATTATATAATAATACTATTATTAAGTTAGACGTATGTCAAGCCGCTGAGTGTGTCAATAGTATTTTACCGGTGTCAGTTTGTATCAACATGAAAACTTTAAAAATTTGTAGTGAAGTTACAAGCACTTGTTTATCTGAAGTCTTAAACAACGATCGGCAGATGACGTTCCTAAAATTGTACGTGCAGGTGATGGAGTTATTATTTTAAATAACGTTCAAGAGACTAGTATATTTGTTGTAGACACAATAAATGTTAGGGGAACTTTGGTGGTCACCTTTACAACCAACGTAACGATAAATGGTACACGCTATGTAAAACCAACTGTACTTAAAGGAAAGATCACGCCACATACTCCAAAAACCCTAAATATAAAGAATATTGGACACTAAGATTTAATAACTCTCCCGTATATTTACAAGCTGAATCTGGAAAATATAAATCAGATCGAAAATCTTAAAAGCGATACTTTCACGCATAAATTCGCTTTGGCGTTACTGGCTGTTTTGGTACCCTTTGTGTCTGGGATATTATTTGCAGCACAGATGTAAACAAAATACGACGCTAGACATTGACAATATTATTAAGGAAATCGCGTCGATACAGGAACGTTCCGACATTTAAGAGAGGGGGAGTTAGCAACAATGTAGGAAAATATTGCGTTATTATATTAATATTTTTCGTGCGAGTTATAGAAACCCCTATAAAATCAGTTATGGAAACTCCTATACCACCAAAACCAGCCAACAGAAGTTCATCGACTTAATTAAATATTTTATTTTTGCTTACTATTAATTTTGTAATATTCTGTTTCTCATGTTTACTTACCATTAATTTTGTAATATTTTGTTTTTTTATAATTGCTTATTTATAATTTTGCAACATTTTATTTTAACCTATTTTTATTATTATTATTTTATTTTATATAACTATTTCATTTTATATTATTTTATTTTATACTACTTAAATTGCATTGTAAACGATAAAATAGTATTAATAGTTAAGATCAAAAGAAATTGGATAATTAATAAACCATTAATCAAATAATAAAAGTGTTGTTTTTTAACTTTAACATAAGGTAACAACATAACTGGCGTAGTCGAAAAAAAAGTTGACGGCCGGGATATCAACTTTTGCTTCCAAGTTATACTATTAAAGAATATAATAGTACAATTCTGCGACAATTAAGGCAAATAATTGGAACATATAATAGTGAAAATAGTCTTAATAAATTAATTATATGAAACTATTAATGTATATAATAGTGACAATCGAAGAAAAACAAGTAAGGGAAATAATTAAAAGCGAATAAAATTAGTAATATTAATTATTAAAATATATAAAACTATTAAAGGATATATAGTGACAATATTCGGGAAAAATCAAAGTAATGAACAGTTTAAGTAATGCACTTCAATCGAAAACAAACAATCATCCATTAAACACATCAAGAATAAAAATCACGAGAACATCATCATCAAGAGAACACACAGGAACAGCAAATTACCAACAACAAAAAAAGAGAGCCCACAGAAACATCAATCAACATTTGAATATGAAACTGCTAATAATAACATTAGAGTAAATAAGTTATATATTGAATAGATTATATATTAATAAAGTAATATATTAATTAAGCAATATATATATATAAGTATAAATTTAAATAAAAATTGCTTCATGTGAAAAATATATCGTGCTGAACCATACACAACCATTTTTAGACACCTAACGCCTATTCCAGAAAGTAGAGAAATGTCACTAAATAATAATAATCCCTCAGGTTCTACCCCTCAAATTTCAAACCCACTTCCATATCCAACTCAAATATTTGACTAATTAAGAGTCCGTACGCAGTAAAAAATTTACCAAAATTTGTCGGAAACCCAAGACTATTGTATGAATTTTTAACGAACGTCGAAGAAATTTTAAGATATCTTGTTGAGGTAGATGAACTATGCGAAAATCATAATTAAGGGCAAGCTAACGAAGTGGGAAAATATAAAAAGTAATTTAATTCCGCATTATTCCGCCAAAAGGAGCGAAACATCCTTAATAACGGACCTACATAATTTAAAACAAACTAATTAGTCGGTTCAACACTTGTATAGCTCAATCATAGAAATACAGTCGTCCATCAATTTACTTAAACACATTTCTATCAGGCCTTAGAGAACTTTTAGGCTCAAATATTATATCAATGAGACCAAAGACAGTGGCCGAAGCCCTCTCCTTTTGCATACAAGAACAAAATATATATTACACAAAAAAATCATCAACAAACACATATCCTGTTCCTCAACTGAACGTTAGACACTTCCCACCAATCTATCCGAGTTATCCACCTTATCAACCTTACCAATCAATAGTAAACAACCCAAGTAGACTTCCACAACAGTACTACCCAACTATACCATCATATCAACATTACTGGATATCAGAACCCAATGAGCAACGGTCAAAAACCCCAAATTAGTGTACGTGTCAATACATTCGAACAAAATAAACATTTTAATACGTACCATAAGAATTTGCCGAATAACAGATTCGAACAAAATAGCACATTCTACAAAAACAACAATAATTTAATTAATCCTAACTTTCGACAACAACAATATAATCCACAAAATTTACCACCACCAGAACCAATGCATGTAAGCTCGGGTTATACTCATTTGAGGAAACTATCAAGAATGCAGATACAACGAACAACAAGTAGTTTTAAACCTCATGAAATGCATAGTATTGACACAGAAGGGACTTCCTACACAAACTGAGAGGAGTATTACTATTATCACCACAACGACTATGTTCATCATAATAATATGTGTGATCAGAATGATTTTAATCAAGACTATTTTTGGGCAAAACATAGAATTTGACCAAAACAGTAATAACGGAATTGATGATAATGAAAATTTTCGAGCAATTTCCTCCCCGGACCAACAGGATACTTAGACCTAAATAAACATGGACATACATTACATACATAAATATATCTTCTCCCTTCGGTAGACCATTAAAATTTTTAATTGCCAGTGGAGCCTCTTCCTCATTTATAGATCCAGAATTTGTTAATCAGGACACTCCTTGAACAAGAAAATTAGCCTACCATACCTAGTAGAATTCAGAGAGGAAAGCAAGATGGAACTATTTGTCTTTAGATTCCACAATTTTTTCGATGGATTAATAGGACTTGATATATTAAATAAACGAAAAGCCAAGGTAGACTTGGGCAATAAAACTTTAATCACAAACAATTCTGTAATACCATTACAATTTTAGCCTAATCTGATTTTAGGGAAATTTATAATTCAACCTTATCAAAACATATTATTTACATATCAATCGAAACGGCGATTTTTTTACACAGAAAAAATTTTTAAAACCTGATGTATTTATTTTGGAAGGTATCTATTCCGCAAGAGAATGGTATAGTTTTGTTGAGATGGTAAACATATAAACCAAAGGTTGTCTACATTGAACAACCCGTAAAAACTATTAAATATCAAAATTTTATTGAAGTCAATAATTTCACCATAGATTCAGGTACACCCCATCAAGAAGATAATATAACTAAATTTTTGAGAACAGACCACTTGAATAAAGAAGAAAAAAAGAGTTAATGAACATTTGTAAAGACTTCGATGATATATTTTTTGTAAAGAAGGTAATCCCCTGTTTTTTTAACCAAATTAAACATAAAATCAACACCACGGACGATATCCCTATTTTTACAAAATCCTGTGGGTACTCTTATGTCCATAAAGAAGAAGTTCGGATACAAATAAGCAAAATGCTACAGCAGGGCATTATTAGACCAAGTTTTTCACCTTGAAGTGCTCCTGTATGGATAGTTCCGAAAGAGAGGGATGCTAGTAATGTACAAAAATGAAGGCTTGTTGTCGACTACCAGAAACTATACCAAAAGACAATTTGTGATAAGTACTCCATACCCAATATTACAGACATATTAGACAAATTAGGACGAATAATGTATTTCACTACCCTGGATCTTGCTACTGGCTTTCAGCAAATAGTAATGCACCCAGATCATGTGGCAAAAACAGTATTTTCCGTAGATGGAGGTCATTTTGAATTTGTCAGAAAGCCCTTTAGTCTTAAAAATGCACCATCTACATTTCAAAGAATAATGTGTTAAAAGATCTTATAGGTACGGTTTGTCTTGTATACTTAGATGACATAATCGTCTACTCTACATCATTACAAGAACATATGTTAAATTTAAAGAAAGTTTTTGAAAGGTTAAGAGAATCAAACTTAAAAGTTTAGTTGGATAGAAAACCAAAACCAGAAGAAAACCATTTTAAACGACCAATACATAAAAACATTCGAAATGTGAAAAATTTATTGATCAATGACCCGATACTACAATACCATCATCTTAATAACTGTTGCGAGCGACTTTGCCTTAGAAGCAATTCTTTCTCAAGGTCCAATTGGAAGCGATAAACCGATATGCTACGCTAGTAGGACATTAACAGACAATGAAATCAACTACTCAACAATAGAAAAGGAACTATTAGCTAATGTTTAAGCTACAAAATATTTTAGGCCCTACCTTTTCGGACATAAGTTTAAAATTGTAACAGACCATAGACCGCTTACGTGGATTATGAGTCACAAAGAGCCAAACCCTAAACTAGAAAGATGGAGGCTTAAACTCGAAGAATTTAATTACGAAGTCATTTACAAAAAAGGTAAACTTAATACAAACACAGACGCTCTAAGTCCAATCAGAATGCACGGTCATAATGCTTTAAATTATGAAGAAGTTAACATTAATACAGTCTACAATGACTCAATTCAGGGAACAGCGGGAACGACCATTCATTCTGCCGACGAACATAATGATACCATCGTCAATTTCGGAAAACTCGAGACCCTGTTTAAAATTAAAGTAAGAAAGACAATACGCAGACCAGAATACAACGAAACTGTAATGACTGATATATTTAAACGATACCTCGCCCCTAACAAACTCTCTGCGGTAATGGCAGACGATGATACATTTAAAATTGTTCAAAACACACACTCTAAATATTTTGCAAATAGTAAATTTTTTAAACTCGTTCGCTGTAAAATCTTGTTACAGAATATTCGAAACACCGATGATCGAGATAAACTTGTGAACGATTACCACATCAACCACAATCACAGAGGTATACAGGAAACATTTGAACATTTGAAACGAGAATATTTTTTTCCTTAAATGTATTAACCATTGTAATGCATGCCAAACGCTTAAATATGACATAAGACCTCCTAAACCTACCTTTGAAGCCCCAGAAATACCAAAAAAAAATCGTTAGGCATTGTCCACAATGGCATATACTGCATAAACAAGCGTAACATTCTCACCCTTATCGATAAATTTTAAATTCTAGAAATAGCATATCAATTTTAAAAAATATTAAACATTATGTAAGCCTACGCGGCTTCCCCAAAAAAATAGTTTGCGACCAAGGATCAGAGTTCAGTGCATCTATCATAAAAGACTTTTGCAAAATTAACAAAATTAATATACATTACATCTCATTTCAACAAAGTACTAATAACTCCCCAATCGAAAGACTCACTCAACCATGACAGAAATATATAGAATCATTATGCAAAAAATTTAAAGAATCAGAACTACCATTAGATCTTGATGAAATACTTTTCTAAGTAATCGCAACATATAATAACTCCATACACACTGCGACAAAGCTGACACCACTTGAATTGTTCTATGGACGAACACCCACATTTGAAAAAAATTTAAATTATAATATACAACATGAATACTTGCAACGACTTAAAAAATTCCAAAGCAAATTACATGAGTCGATTAGGGAAAAATTGACTTACGACACAGACAAACGTATCGAACGATTAAACCAAAATAGAGAGGAACCAGAAACTCTTCTAGAAAATGATAACATCTTTAGGAAAGAATGTAGGAGAAATAAAATGACCCCCAGGTTCTCAAAAAGAATTGTAAAACAAGATAACAGAGTGACTCTTTTAACACTAGATAACCAAAAACTACATAAATCCAAAATAAAAAGGAAACATGAGACTTAATACTCACTTTTCTTTTAGATTTATACTGACACAAGCCGATGTTTTAATTGTAGACAATCCCCCCCACACAGGGAATCGTCCCACTGAAATTTGGAATTGGTAGAACAAAAATCGACTACAAACACCTTATACATATAATCAATCTCGAATCTTACGCTGACAATATACGACAAATAGAACAAACCATAACCTATGTTGAAACCTCACAACTTGCCAAAATCGTCTTAAAACAACAAAACTAAAGCCGGAAGATCTCACCACTGAAACTGAACGTATTAACACCCAGAAATAGACAAAAAAGAGGATTTATAAACGCATTAGGCTCAACAATAAAATTTATAACTAGAAATATGGATTACGAAGATGGGGAGAAATTAAATAGAGACATTGAACGCCTACTAGCAGAAAATGGACGAATTAATACTACACTAAACTAACAACTTCCTCANCATGTTAAATCGGTTTGAAAACATAACCAATCTTATAAACAAAGAACAAGATATTATCATACAATCCATAAAGAACATACAAGATCAAACCCGTAATTCACTAAACCGTGCAATTAACACAATAACACAAATTCAACAACTTAACCAGATAAACTATAACATCGATATACTTACATAGCACCTGAACAATATCGCAGAAGCAATAGTATTATCTAAATTGAATATCATTCCTAAATTAATATTAGATCCTATGGAACAAATTCAAATTCATAATACTTTTAATAATACAATAAATATTCTCTCCTCTGGACACATATTCAAACTACTAGAATTAAAGGCATACTATAACAACACTAATATTATATTTAACATAAAAATTCCAATTATATCAAACAATAAATATATATTAATCATATTGTTACGAAAATAGAAATGGTGTAACTTCGTTTAACATTAAAATGTTAAACAAAAGCTACAAAAACAAAAACAACGGACTTGTTTGCCTGATTGACAAATAAAGAAGAATAAAACAACAATATCAGTACAACGAAAAAGGGATAAGCAAGTAAACAACAAACAACAACAATAGCAGAGACAAGCGTAAACAACCTACACTAACAACAAGCAAACGTGTATGAATGTAAACATGTTGTTTACATAAACATGTTGTTTGCATTCATAGAATTCTCTTGAAGGCGAAGACTAGAACCAGGGCGAACTCAATAAGGTAATAGCAAATTTACAACAACTCAATTCGCAGTATTTTTTTTTTACCAAAAACAACATGTATTTGTTGCATTTGTTGTGGGCGTTAGATTGTCAAATAAAATTCGCCGTATAACAAAAATGACAAAGGTGAATTCATATAATGACATTAAATTGTTATTTGTTATTTTCTGTCATTATATATCTTTTGTTTCTTTCTTGTTTTTAAAAATATTTAATTTTTAATTTTTTTTTCAAATACTGACTGATTTGCGCTATCACTAAGGCAATCACGCTACAGGGGGATACTGGAAGTCGTAAGAGTAGATTCTAGGATAAAATCTGTCCCAGAACATTAAATAAATTTAAATAAATTATAAAAATATGTAAAATATAATATAAAAGAAAATAAAAAATAAATAAACAAAAGAATGTTTATACAGTGAGCAAAAATAATGTGTACACATACTATAAAAAATAACAAATATATTATAACACAGCATTTATTTCAGACGTCTTTCTAGAGAATTTGGTCTTCTTGTAGTCAAAGAATTGCCACTTTTTTGCGTATGAATGTTCAAATTTCTTAGTTTCGATGATTATTTTCTTTATACATGACCAATAGAGGATAATAATTTTGCAATCTACGAGCTCATATTTTAAACGTTTTTATAAGGTAAAAACGTAACAATATTATTCTAACACCAATTAATAAAACTCTAGAAATCATAAGTGAAGATATGAATAAAAATAATTTAATATTTTATAAAGGAAAAATGTAAACGCATAGAAAATCAATTTTATTGTAAGAATATTCACGAAACAAAATATAATATGAACACAAATTGTATTAGAAATATAATAAATAAAAATTAAACTGCCTCCTGCCAGGGCAAAAAACTGATATTATTCACCCGGAACCTAAATATATTATCCTTATTAAACCTCCAATACATACATAATTGGCCATTACAACCCTTCAGTCAGGATTACGGCCTAGCTTCTCACACCACTTATGTTGTGTGTGTTAATTTTATACATGAGCGGCGGGACCTACAGTTTAAAGTCGACTTCGAACGACAGATTTTTGAGAAACTTTTCATGGCAAATTTATTTACTCTCAGAGTTTTTGCCAGAAATCTGCTGAGAGGAAGCCGCCAAAGTAATATTTTCTTGTATTTCGTTTTTGATGTCTGACCGGGGATTCGAACCCTGGCCTTTCGTCTAATAAGCCAACACACTACCTACTAGACTACGGCGACTAGCATTAAACCTCCAATACAACAGATTATTACTATATGCAACAATGTTACTAAACAACAAACAGTTAGTAGCGCAATCTAAGTCAATTTATCAGCTGCAAAGTCGTCATCAATAACATCTGGGACAATAACGAAAATCACATTTATTGGGACAATGGAAATTTCATCGAAATGCCGCCTAACTTTAACAATAACATTACAATTCTTTCTAGTGAAAATGTAATAACACTTCTAAAAGTAAATGAATATAGATTCCATGATAAAATAATAATCGAAAACCTACAAATAAATACAGAAATACATGAAAAAGTGACATATTCAGTCTTCGGGTCAGTAACAATCCTCATCATAAACATTAACAATTGCAGTGATAAAAAGAAAATCAATGACAGTAACATATTCATTCGATCAGAATAGTAATGAAGTTCTGACAACAAAGTGCGCAAGGCCCCTTTGGCCGTCACTTCATTTTAGGGATCGAGGAGTTATGGAAACCCCTATAACAGCAGCTATGGGAACCCCTATATCATAGGGGTTGAAGTTGGTTGAAGTTCATCGACTTAATTAAATATTTTATTTTTGCTTACTATTTAATTTTGTAATATTCTGTTTTTCATATTTACTTGCCATTAATTTTGTAATATTTTGTTTTTTATAATTGATGATTTATATTATGCAACATATTATTTTAACCTATTTTTGCTTGGATTTTTTTTTTATTTTATTATATTACTTAAATTGCATTGGGAACAATAAAATATTATAAATAGTTAAGATCAAAAGAAATTGGATAATTAATAAACCACTAATCAAATAATAAACATGTTGTTTTTTAACCTTAACATAAGGTAACAACATAACTCGCGTGCAAGTAAAATGAGAGCGCTCACATAAATTTGCAATTCAACTTTTGTCAGTTTTCTGGTTGGTTGATCCTCGAATAATTTTTAAAAACTTTTAAATACTATGTCAGCAAAAACTTTCAAATACTATGTCAACATTTATTGCTGTATCAAATTTTAGTTTTAAGCAAATTAAAAATAAATAAAACATTCTGTATTGAATCAATGAAAACCACATAAGTCTTTCTTTTAAACGGTGGTTCATAAGAACCAAAACGGGTAGATTTGTTAACTTATACAATATACAAAATAATTACAAACAAAAATAACAATATATAACATAAACAATAGAAAACAAAATTAGTGTTGTGAGAACATACAACTATACATAAAAAATAGAACAAGAAAATCAAAAGTAAAATATAAAAAATAAAACTACAGTGTAACAAGAAAATACAAATGCAGTGTAAAATAAGCACCACACAGGAAAAAAGATAATTCTTCACCGGAAGGATCAACATATTACACAAACAACAATATCGCATTGTTGGATGACGGCAGGCTGGAGACTGGAGACTGTTTATGATAATGCTGGATAATATTGCAAAACTTTTTGATTTGCCCGAAATTACCAAGCATGATTGATACTGTTTCTGCCATTTATGATTCTTTGTTATCAATTGGAATTGCAATAATTAATGCAGTATTAATACATTTAGTGCTGTCGAAAGTGGATCGAATCACCAAATCAAAATGGATCGATTAGCTTGATTTCGAAAAGCTCCCATTGTGGTTGGATTATGATGTCATTACCAGCATAGTTTCTAGTTCAATGCCTAAGGTTAACAAACCTAAAAATGAAAATTTCAACTTTAGAACCATTAAAACATCATTAAATTGTAGCACATCAAAACAAAATGGTACACAAGTAAACAAAAATATACCAATAACATTATAAGAAAAAATGTAAACAGAACTCACAAACAACAATAATGTAACAAACATGTTTACATTTACGGAGACATCGAGAAGGCGAAGCCACAAACATTAGGCTTCAAGAAAGCAAAAAAAATTGTTTCTCCTTATTATTATTATTTCACAGTATATTGTTACGTTTTTACCTTTTAAAAATATTTGAAACATGAGTTGGTATATTGTAAATAAAAAATAAAAAATAGATTTGTGTTTAATTTTAACCAAATCCTTTATTAATCACACAACTTTGGTGTATCACTGTTCACAACTTGTTTTAACAACAACAATTGCTTTATTCGTTATTCCTTTTGTTTATGCCCTTTGCGATAAACAATAACAATTTTTACAAAATTGTTCTGTAGATCTGTATAACGGAGATCTTCAAACCACGATTGCTTTCTTCACACGCACAGCGTCTTCCCACAAGATTGGGTATGGCATACACTTCCGGCCATTTGTTAAAAAATAATCCATCGCGACGAGAACATATCGGTTTCCGGCATTGCTGATTGGAAAAGGGCCTGCTACGTCCATCGCTATCCGCTCGAAAGGTGCGCCCGAGTTATATTGTTGAAGCTGACCTCGACTATGGAATTCAGTTCAAACTTCCTTCATTTTGGAGGAAGGCACCACTATTAGGTTTGATGAGGTCTTACCATCAGCGCTTTCCCATTGTCGGTATAAGCATCCATTTATCACTTTTAAACTGTCCCACTGCGCCCCGTATGGTTTTGTAAGAGGACCTTCTGCGGATATCTCATTTCTGGTAGGCCGTTTGTCCTCTTCCTTAGCTGCCATAATTTCGCTAATATTGGGTCGCTTCTTTGTGCTTCGGACCAGCCTTCGTTGGTTCGATTTGCGTTAGCCGGATGTCGATGATGGATTCCTTCTTCTCGGCTCTCACGCATGTTTACACTCCAAATTACAAGGTCGGGCTTTGAGAGAGCACCAGCATTCCCATGTTTTATGCCTCTTAAGTGTTCAATGCTGAATTCGTAAGTCTGAAGGCGCTCAATCCAACGTGCTAGCTGTCCTTCAGGGCTCTTGAATTGTAGCAAGCCTTCTCAGTGCGCAATGATTCAGTTCTTAATAGAAAATGTTGCCATACAGTACTTATGGTAATGTTTTATGCTTTCCAGCACTGCCAGTAGATTACGCCGGGTCACACAATAGTTCCTTTCCTCAGCAGTGGGCGGCTTATAGAAGCCTACGACTTTTTGGTTACCATTGATCACTTGGGAAAGTACACCACCAATACCCTATCCGCTAGCATCACTGTCCAAAATGAATTTTTCTTCTGGAGCTGGATACGCCAAAACTGGTGCAGCACACAATAGGCCCTTTTAGGTGTCTGGGAATGCTTTTTCCGGTGACTCACCCCATTGATAAACCCTTGATCTCTTGGTGAGGCTCATGAAAACTCACAGCCACACTAGCAAAGTTAGGCACAAAGCATCTGTAGTATGTGCATAGTCCCAAAAAACTGCATAATTCATGAAGATTCTGGGGACGAGGCAAGTCCTTTACTGCTCGAAGCTTATCCTCATCCGTGGATATGCCATCTGCGGTAACCAGATGCCCCAAATACTTCACTTGTTTCTGGAAGGGTGCAC
>QOCX01000528.1:0-52448 GCA_005959815.1 Sarcophaga bullata
ACCATACAGACTATATGTACATGATAGTCCAGAGTGTCCTCTTTCCAACCGTGGTAGTGGGATAGATGGAATAATTCCGGCTTCCATCCCCACCAACCGTCCTTTTCATTTCAACACTATTGTTTACAAATAATAATGATCATAATGAGAATTAAACTTCATGTCAATAGTCTTATTTTCGCTGTTAAACAGTTAACAGTGCTCTGTTAAGGGTAAATTTTGTTCTGTTAAGAGAAAATTTTGCTCTGTTAAAGCCAAATGTGGCGTTGCTGAAATTTATGGATTGCGTCTTGGATTTTCAAAATCGAATTTAACTTCACACACATAGGAACATTAGCCGACACAGAGATCACGCTGTTTGTTCTCTAATTCTTCGAATACAACATTGTGGATACTTAAAACTATGAATTTTTTTTAGTTTATCGTTCAAATTCAATACGTAACTGTTAAAATTTTTTTTAAATAAAATACCATTTGAAGAGATTTTAAATGGTTTTTAAAATATTTCGTCAAACTGATTATCTTTATGAAAAGGCAAAGGTTTTATGAAAAAATTACGGCACGTAAAATGTCGTAAATAAAATTCGCTCATTCGATTTACTTTATTGGCCNTAATTCAATAGAAACTCCTTTTTGCACTGCATTTCTTATTTTATTTTTTTATTTTTATTTTTTTTTATTTTTTTGTTAATATTTTTGCAAAATAATATATTCCTTCCACCTCATATAATTTGTCGCATATTGCATGTCTTTCTTACACTATCTCTCCCTCTACCTATCACTCTCTCTCTCTCTCTCTCTCTATCTGCCTCTAAATGCATCTGTACATTTACATTAAAAAACATGTTCCCCACACCATTTAGTCGATCACCCTAAATTCAATTTTTTTATCGACTCTTCCTTTAATTTCTTCTAACGCTGCAAACTGTTGTGCTCCTTTTTTCTCATTTATTTTTTTTCTCATTCCTTCCATTTTTACGTATTCCTTTTCGATGTACGAACATTAAAATCTTTACGTGCTTCTGCCATGGTACGGAATGTGAAATCCGTATGGAATGGAATGTACAACCATGGCATGGCATTGTGTATGAACGAACGACTGAATGAATGAAGAACGTGAGTTATTTTATTATCTATAAACGGAAGCTAATAATTTGTATAATGTTATTATAGTTTTTGTTCTTGTTGTTGTTGTTGATATTTTTATATACATTCTTCTCTGTGTTGTTGCTATTGTTGTTGGATTTAATAGCATAAGAAATATTTCTACGCAATCAAGCTGCCTCTGCAGAATTAAAATAAAATATGTGTTGTGAATACAGGGTGAGGGGCAGGGGGGCGGGAGGTATTTTACAATATCTGTATGCAATTGTAAGTTAAATGCCTGTCAGTCTTTATTTTTTTTATGTTTGCCATTCGTTGCGACAAGCCACCTATCCACCTACCCTATACCTGCACGTTGTATAGGATTTTATTTTTTATTTTTTTCTTCTTCTTCTAAATACCATCATATTTAAGGTAACGTGACATTAATGCGATTATAATGCGACGTTGATTTAATCTCAGCCAATTCGTGCTGTTCCTTATGAATGTTACCGGAGTTATTGCATTTAAACAGTGATTCATAGATTATTTTATCACTGCTAATATGTATCACAGGATTTCTAATATAGTGTCTTTCAAACGTGTTTAATTTTGTGAAATGCAATCAAAATAAATTTTGAAATGAATTATGTTTACCTTAGTATATGGCCTAAGGAGGTCAGGCATTGCAGTGGGCATAGTATTTGCCTACAAATCTGGACATCATTTTTGCTGTAACAGTAGTGCCAAGATAAACAAATTCACTGTCAACAATGTTCGGCCGTAATGTGCAATCCGATACGCCGCATATTCCTACTTGCCTACGTTTTCGGCTTCGTATTGCCCTCAATTGCTGCCGGGCCCATTCTGTTAGACTCCCGTTCAATAGCGCTAAAGGCAGCGGTATCATCTCGCTTCTCAATGATGTCGATGTCGCTATCTTACACAAGCAATTGGACACATTCATACATATATACATAACTGATCATTACAACCCTTCAGTCAGGATTACGATCTAATTTCTCACACCACTTACGTTGCGTGTGTGTTAATTTTATACATGAGTAGTGGGACCTACAGTTTAAAGGCGACTCTAAACGATAGATTTTTGAAAAACTTTTTCGTGGCAATTTTATTTACTCTTAGAATTTTTGCCAGAAATCTGCTGAGAGGCGGTCGCCGAAAGAATATTTTGTCAAATTTCGTTTTGTTCAAGATGTCTGAACTGAGGTTTGAACACCGGCCACTGTAAGCAATTTAGTATCATATTGCGCAGCAATCCCTCGTTTCTCAAAATATTCTCCTTAACAAAGTTACAGATCTCGTACAATAGAGGATCGCCTTATCCGATACCACACTAAGTATTAAAGTTTCGAAAATATCCATTCCTACCTCAACCAAGCTGGAAGATTTTGTACGCTTCTGAACAGCCTTATCAGTCCCCAATTAATACCAAGCTCAGACATGGTATGGCAAACACGCGATCCCTTATAGGACTATCGAAGACTGTCTTATAATCGACGAGAAATGGTGCGTATCCACTTGGTTTTTGTCAGTCTTCTCCTTAATTCGACGTAAAGGAAAATAATGTTGGTCGACAGAATGATCACTCCATCATTATAGATTGGGTTCGATACTTCTCCTCTAATACTGGAATTGGTGTCATCATTGGCTCGTAAAAGAGTAGAAACGCCATGCGTGCATAGCCATGCTGAGGCTATGCTGAGGGTCTGTAAAAAAGTTTCCCTTTTCATCCTTGCAAGAAGATGCTCCGGACATTTAAACATTTAAAATTTTTTATAAATTTTTCAAACAACATTCCTACATTTACACTGCTCGACTTCCTTATGCTCTCACCTTTGCTACACCCCCTCCTTGTGTCTAAAAAGACGTCTCTCATGCCTTCCCTCACTGTAGCGTTTTTCATTACAGCATTACCTCGTCAAATTTCTCATCGTACCATTGGATTCGATGGAATGGGCGCTCCAAACCAAAGACTGTTTCTGCAATAGTGCCCAAGGAATGGGAGAGCAAGGAGCATGCGCACAAATTCAGGTAATGTTGAACAACAGAGCTCTGATGACAATTGTGACTATTCTTAGGTTCACAGGAGTGAACTCAGAGACAATGTGGCAAAGTATTTTGCTAACCACAAACCCTCACCCAAATTCGGGGTTTTCCGCATGACAGCTTTAATATACATCACATGACGCAAGCCTTATTCATCCTTGTACTGTCCTTCACAGTGTACTCCCTTGATGGCAGTGACGTCAGTTCGACATTTCATGGGAACGTCCACCAGTTAATCGAAAGAGCCTACTCATTAAAGGAACCAGATGTTCTGTGTGCCTATTCTTAAGTCTAAGCGCTTTAAACGTTTGCACTGGTCGTCAACTTTTAGGTGAATATTTATAGAGGCTCAAATTTAAAATCCAGGTGTCTGCACGCATTAGTTAACAATCTAGCGGATGTTAGTTCGCCATCCAAGAGGGGCCACTCGGAGGCTGCTTGTCAACTTGTATATAGGAAGACAAGGATCGTCGTGGAGGTTGACTTTTTTGCATGGATCACATTCATACTAAATAGTGTCTTCAGCGCTTATATTCATTGATTCTTTTAGCGTAATTTCTAAAAATATTGAGACTATAGTGGTCGTACTCTAGTAGTTAGAGTGTTGGCTTCTTAGACCTGAGACCACCTTTCAAACAGACATCACCAATAAAACGAAATATTAGAAAATATTTCTCTGGTGATATCCTCTCAGCAGATTTCTAAAATAAATAAAAATCGAAAGCGATTTTAAACTGCAGGATCCACCACTCATGTATAAAATTAACACACACAACATGAGCGGTATGAGAAACTAGGTCGTAAGCCTGACTGCAATGTTGTAATGCACAACTAAGTATGTATGCAAGTATTGAAACTGCATCGCAACAATTTCAACTCGAATACTAGCAATCCTGTTTGGTTAAATATACCAAACTGAGTCCGACAAATCCATGGCTTTTTACTACTCGCCTCTTTTACTGGAAGGGCAATACAATTGCTTTTAAAAGCCATCTTGTCTTCTGGTACAATTTACTCTGTGCTTGATAGGCATTGTTTTGGGGACAAAAAAAATAGAAATTCAATAAATTTCATGAAGAAATGTTTAAAGTTAACGAATTAGACTACGAATTATAAATCTAATCCAAAACCTTATTATCAAACTTAATTGCCTTGGTGGAAAAAAATATTTTTTTTTATATTTCTCCTTCCTCTCTTTCCTTTCCATATTCTTCTAATGTAAAGTAATTAATAAATTGGTTTTGTTTTGTAACGTTTTCTTAAATTTTCATTTTAATGGACAAACACTCTTGAACCCTCAATTAATTACGAAAAACTTAAATAAACTTTTCGTCATCACGAGTAGAATATTGAAAATTAAGGAGAGGCAATTGTTTTGCTATACAAATCGCAAAAGTAGCACTTAAACTTGAAGATGATGGTGACGACATTGTAGGTGCTGGCTGGTACTGACGATGACGATGATGATGATGACGATTGTTAACAACTTCAAAAACCAATTTATTTTTGTCAAGTTCCTACCTCAAGATTGTTGTTGATGCTGTTGAAAATGTTGTCGTTGTTGTTGTTGTTGTTGTATTTGTTGTTGCCTTTGCCACTAATGAGCGTAAAATTTTGATAAACTTAAGAACATTAATTAACTGTTTTGTTGTGCCACAAGAGCACACACAAGAGCAAAAACAAGTGTTAAAGCAACAGCAACAGCAACAACCTCAACACGTTGTTATTATAGATGATGAGCAAAGGAGTAAAAACAAAACACAAAAACTCCCTAATGACATATGAAACTGACAGTTTTCGATAGACTAAGTGTTGTTCTTGACGATGGCATAGCAAATGTGTGTGGGTGGGTGAGTTTGTTTGGCAGCAAATGAAAATATTATTTAATAATCAGTGTTGTCATCAACACATCATAATCATTTTAATTTTTTTTTATTATTCCCGCAAGTAATTGCACTTGTTGTCGTGTTGTTGTTGTTTTCATATTTGTATACAAAACAAACATAAAAACAAATAACAATTAAAGAATATTTTGCGAAATTGTTAAAGAAGTTTAACAAGTTTTCTGAGGATATTTGTGAAGGTGTTGAGAAATGTTTTCACAAGAAAAACGCAAACTTTTGATAGTGGCGGGCAAAATACTGACCATTATTCAATAGTTTTCAAATTAAAAGATTATATGCGAGGTGTGTAGAAAAAGTAACAAGAAATTTTCTTTACAGTGTGGATACATATTGTTGCGAAAATGGAAATGGTGTAACGTCGTTTAACATTAAAATGTTAAACAAAAGCTACAAAAACAAAACAACTGACTTGTTTACTTCATTAACGAAAATAAAACAACAATATCAATATAACGAAAAAAGGAATAAGCAAGTAAACAACAAACAACAACAACAGCAGGGACAAGCGTAAACAACTTGCACTAACAACAAGCATGCAAAAATGTATGAATGTAAACATGTTGTTTAAACATGTTATTTACATTTATAGAATTCTCTTGAAGGCGAAGACTAGAACCTTCCCCTAGGAGAACATTCATCAGACTGTTTACGTCGCTATATAAAAGGCAAGGCAAAGCATGCAAAGTCGGAGTAGAAGTTCAGTCAGTCTTGTGTAAAGATGCGTTGCGTGTGAAGTAAACCAATCGTGGTTTGAAGATCTTCGTTACAAAGATCTCTAGAACAATTGTGTCGTAATTGTTATTGTTTATCGCAAAGGGCATAAACAAAGGAATAACAAATAAAGCAATTGTTGTTGTTAGGATCAGTTGTGAACAGTGGCACACAGAATTCTGCGATTAATAAAGGATTTAATTAAAACTGAACACAAATTTATTTTTATTTTTATATGCAATCTACGAGCTCATATTTCAAACGTCTTTAAAAGGTAAAAACGTAACAATATATAAACATGGATACATGTATACATCTATAAGTATGGACACATAGTGTGTGCTAATTTTACACAGGAGTAGTGGAACATACAGCTTAAAGTCAACTCCGAATGGCTACGAACGACGAACGAAACCTTTTCATGGCCATTTAATTTAATCTCATAGTTTTTACCAGCAAAAAATATTTTCCGTATTTCATTTTGTTGAAGATGCGTGACCTGGGGTTTGAACCATGGTCTCACATCTACCAATTACACAGAGGCGACTTTTTATTTGCATTTTATTTATTTATATAAGGACATATAATTTAAACATATTTTTCGTGTGTCCATCAAAAAAGTGATCAACTATCATTTAAAATCAATCGTACTTCTCTTGTAGTGCTGCTACTGCTAGAAATGCATTTCAGCCTGTTCCACTATTCTCTACCTTTAACCCCTGTTTTCAACTATTTGCTATAATTCCGGATATCCATAATTCGAATGTCTTCCTTAATTTAATCCTTCCAATTGTCTTTTGATGACCTTCTTCATCTATGGACTCTTGAGTTATTGTTTAACTTCGCTTTTGGGGATCACCTTTATGTGTGCGACATTATTTTCCCGTATTGGCCATTGAGCTTTGAGGAATTTAACTACATATACTTACTTTACTTCATACAGTCCTCATTCCTCATATCCTACGATTGATTAAACGTCATCTTATTTTCTTTATGGATTGTTACGAAAGATCAGAATGAACTCTCATTGAATTATTTTATTACTTTTGGTTAAATTTCCTTACTTTTGGTTCAATTGATCAGGTTGTGTCATCCAAAAACCTTAGCCTGCACATCTTATTTGATAGTAGTCTTGCAAGAACCACTGGTGAATAAGCGAGAATTCCCTTTTTATAACATAAAATACGAAAACGTATTCCCCGTCGTCTAGTAGGTAGAGTGTATTAGACGTGAGGCCGAGGTTCAAACACCAAGTCTGACATGAAAAAACATTTCTTCTGCGTTTTTCTTTCAGCATAGCATATTTCCGGCAAAAACTCTAAGAATAAATGAAATTGTCATGAAAAGTTTCTCAAAGAAAAATCTGTCATTCAGAGTCGATTTTAAACTGTATGCCCTGACACTCGTGTATAACAATTAACGCACACAGCATAAGTGTTATGAGAAACTAGATCGTAATCCTAACTAAAGGATTGCAATGACAAATCATCATGTATGTATGTATGTATCCGTAGAAATACGATGTTTTGCTCTGAATTGAATACGGCATGCTAATAAATCCTAACTGTCAGATTATTATGATCTCGTTATTATAATAAGCCCCCAAAGGAACTTAGACTAATATTTACGTAGCAATAAAATTATGTTAACGTAAAGAGTATTGAAGTAAAATTTATATTTTATATGCTCATAATAAATGGATATTTTTCTAAAATTATTATTGACTTCTATTCTGTCTCTTCTTATGCCAATGTTGTAATAGAAGCGAATGAAATTCATTATACGGGTATATGGTGCACACATATCCTAGGATGCATTACCGCATTCTTTTCCAACCCAATTAACAATACAATGAACACAATCGAACGATCTGTTAGCTTGATCGTTTCCTTATGATTGACGAAAGCCATCAGTTGACCTGAACATAACATATTTCCAAAGCCTTTCAAACAAAAATAATTGCTTTTGGTTTCAATAAAACGTAGCAATAGCGCATCAAAACTGGCCAAGATCAGATACAAGTCTCACTATAGTATGGCAAACACCAAAAGACATTGTATTCTAGGCAATTGTGGTATGTGAGGACGCTTAGTTCTTGGTAATACACGGTCAAGGACTTTTTATGGAAATTTTATTAACTCGCAGAGTTTTGCCAGAAGACTGACTGAGAAGAAGTCACCGTAGAAATAATTTTTTTTTTATTTATTTCTGTTCGAGACGCTAGAGCCAGGAGTTCAACAACGTCCTCAGGTCTAGTAAGCACTATGGTGAATTCACAGTTAAGGTTTAATTGGAAGCCGCCTCAATACTTGAACTAATTGTTCCTTTAAAGAATATTTTAAGATTCAGTTGTTCTAAAAATATTACAAATTTAACTTTGCTGCGTGATCTAGATCCATCAGTAAATACTTGAATGATGTTCTTTGGCAGGATCTCTCCGATATCAACGGAAATTGAAAACTTATCATATACAGATTTAGGTTCCATAGCTTCAATGCTTCCATGCTCTCATGACGATCAGTATTATTGCACTGTTCTCAGCAATTTTTTCGTCAATATGTCTTGTAATAAATGTAGTCTTAAGAGCACCTCTTATCATGATCGTCACCATCCTCACAATCTTCTCAAGCCAGGTTTGGTAATTGCTTTTCTCTAAAGCCAAGCACCATATCGAGACTTCGTAGAATAGAGTTGATTTGGTTACAGATTCGTATAGCCAGGATACATTTTGAGGGTTAATAATCTAGTTTGACCTATTACTCTTTGCCTTGCCCAGTTTTGTATCAGATGTGGCTAAATGTTGGGATAAGGAACTATAAACCTTCAAAAAGGATTTCTTGAACAAATTCTGATTTCTAATAAACGGCTAGCCTGAAGGTAGCTGCTAGCTCAGGCCAATAGAGGAGAAATAGTGCTTAGATATCTAAAGCTTCAAGGGTTACCCAAGGCCGACATTAAAATCACTTTGTATTTCATATATAATGGCAGGGTCCAAGGATTATAGTGGAATAAATGTTTGACTGTAATCTTAACTTCTATATGTGTTTTACATAACCTTACTTTTGATACCCAAAAATGGATAACCATTAATAATCGAGCCGAGGATACCGAGGATACGAGAAAATTAACTGCAAGTGTTCTTCAATTCCGCTACTGCTTCTTTGGATTCATATCCTATTTGGAACCCATCTTTGAGAACATACCTACATAATTAGTTATTATAACCCTTCAGTTAGGATCACGACCTAGCTTCTTATACAACTTATGCTGTGTGTGTGTGTGTTTTTTTACTATAGAAGAGTGGCGAGGCCTACATTATAAAATTGACTCCAAACGACAAATTTTTGAGAATCTTTTCCTGGTTTTTTTTCTTTTTTACTCTCAGAGTCTTTGCTAGAAACCTACTAAGGGGAAGTAGGCTAAGAAATATTTTTTGTATTTCGTTTTGATGCCTGACCTGGGGTATGAACCAAGGCCTCATGCTGACATAGCCACCTTTAAGTAGGGTAAATAATATTTAACTCTTGAATCCAACTGCAATGAAACGGAAATAACATTTCGCAACAATTCCAACTGAAATATTTGGATTGTTTTCTTTATATTGTTTGTTGGGATATACGAATATATTTTCAACTACGTGTGTGTAGATAGGCACATATGCTAATATATGCGTTTGTTTGAATGTTATTCTTATAATTTATATGCAAATTATAAAATTTTCTTCTTTTCTTTTTCTCTTTCTCTCTTTCTCTTTCTCTTTCTCTTTTCATAAGATTTTTTATATGTATTTCCTTTAGAGCTTAAAAACCAATGAAGCTGAAAAGAAAATGATAAGAAGAAAGAAATTATTCCGTTTTGCATACAATCAAATAGTTTTTCCTTTTCCTTTTTTTTTTTTTTTTTTTTTTTTTTTTTTTTTTTTTTTTTTTTTTTTTTTTTTTTAAAAAAGATTAAGAAAATCTTGATATTTTTTTTAAATAAAAAAAACCAAAAATAAACAAAAATTTAAATTAATTACAAACAAAATTTACAATTAAAAATATTGAATTTTCTTTCTTTTTTTTCAAAAAATTTGCATAATAAATTTTACAAAAAACTTTACTTGCTACGATTTACTTAGAAGAGTTATAAAGTTTCTATTTTACAAAAGATTTTCTGATAAAAAAAAAGATTATAATCTAGTAGGTGTAGTAAAAAGAAATTAAATTCTTTTATTAGAGGGCTTCAATAGATACTCTGTATCCAACAATTTTTCATCAATAGTGGCGATAATGCAGGCTGGCAGGCATTTAAAAATGTGAATTATCATGGTCGTATAGTGCCAATACAATACTATTTCAATTGTTTATACAGTATTCCTTGGATATAAGCACTTTCATATATGCTTGCGGGATAGTGCTTATAAGCCTACACGTGATAGCAAATAGCCATAGCTTGTCATTCAAGCTGTTAGAATTGTATTTGTCGCATTGACAGCACTGGCTTCGAATGAATGCCGGCTTCTTTACCTTGTGCAACTCGGTGTGGTGAATGAAGTTGTAAATTGCACGCTCACCGTGTCACTTTAGAATCACTGCGAAGAAACTTCTGAAGGAAATGATTCCGCCTCAGGCTTTATAGAGACAGTCAAGAATCATATTGTAACATTAACTATGTAAAGAATCAAGTCCATGACTTGCATCAAACCCGATTACTGGAAGAAGAAGAGCTTTACAAATTATAAAAGGCGAACATTGGTGGATTGTAGATTTTCCCTTAGGAATTATTTATCTGAGACTATGGTGCTTTAGTTAATTATGTCTTCTAGATGGGACGAAACGAATGAAACCAATTTCTTACTACTACCGTATCGCTTTAATGGTGAATATTGGCTTCCAATGGCTCAGTTGCTACTTTATCAACATAGGTCGATTTAGCTCGTACAGATAGATTGTGATAGTTTCCATATTAGCTATTTGTCTACCACATTGCTTGCTTAATTTCTTGCTTGATTGATCATTACAACGCTTTAGTCAGGATTCGAACCTAGCTGCACCCAAGTTGTGTTTGTTAATTTGTATTCATGAGTATCAGGACCTACAGTTTAAAGTCGATTCCGACAGATTTTTGGGAAACTTTTCATGGAAATTTTATTTACTTTCAGAGTTTTTGCCAGAAGACAGATATATTTTCATATTTCCTTTGTTCGAGATGTCTCACGATCTTGGGTCATAAAAGCAAAGACACTATGTGGAGAATATTGTTAAGGAATCTTTTGATAAAGTTCTTCAACAAATTTTATTATACGTAAACCATGTGGCGTTCCCATATATCAGCATAGAGCGAATGTTGCTCTACAAGGCACGTATTTCTGTTTTGATACTGATTTGGTTACAGCGGCAAACCGTATAATAAGGCCTGAAACTTTTTTAAATACTGTGTGGATTATCAGTACTTACGACCTTGTCTGGTGGTATTTGAATGCCTACATACATACACACATAATTGGTCATTACAATCCTTCAATCACTATTACAACCTAAGTTCTCGCACCAATAATGTTGTGTTAATTTCATACATGAGTGGTGGGACCTACACTTTAAAAGCGACTCCAAACTACAGGTTTTTGAAAAAGTTTTCATGTCTTGATCTCGAGTATGCATACGTGTTAAGCAGGAAATTGCTAAAAAGTTTCAATAGTTCTTGATAATAATCATCACTTATAAAATCTTAAATTTCATATCAAAATAATAAAAATTTCCTTTTTACTAAACCTTCCACTTAAAGTAAATTGTCAGAAAAAAAAAATACTCATTTTTCATAATTGAAATGCTTACAGAAATTCGTTACAAACTAACTTTTTTTCTTTGATATTTTTTCTAATGCGATTATCAAAACTGTACGCTCGTTTCAATGATTTCATATTATCGTATCAAATAAACTGTAAACCTATGAAAAATAACAGATTTTTTGTTTTTGTTTTACAAAAATAAGCTTCATTTGCTACATAATTGAAGTAGAAAATTTCAAAATTTAAATTCTTTACAAATGTTCTTCTCAAATCATACAGAGCGTATGATTATTAAAATTTCTCTTAAGTTTATTAAATTCTATGAAATTTTATTATTGAATATAAGGAGTGTGCATGAAAAAATTTGACGTAGGAGGCACCACCCCATCCGCTTAAAAAAGGGTAAGACAGCGTATATGACAACCAATGTTTATCAAACCTCATATTTAAGCAGCGCATACATTTAAAAAAAAAATTCTTTACGACAAGTCTAATGGACGTTCCAACTGTAATCAACTGTAGGGTCCATGGTAGAGCCCACCCACTATGAATTTGAGAACAGCGTTAGAAAATTGGAAACTATACAGGGATAGACATATAATGGCAAATGAGCACTGTTCTTGGTGACCCTAGAGGCTCTATTTGATTAAAGCCCATTGTACATGATTATGACAACTACGGCAATGGAAATGTAATGATAATGGGAGACAAATTGGATATGAGCTCTTTCAGTAACATATCCCTTCGTTCAGCTACTAGACATTAATAATCTATAAAAATAGGCCTAACAGTAAATGAACGCAAAACGAGTTATATGTTGTCGACAAGTAGGGACATGTGACGTATTGGTTGCCAGATTGCGAACGATAGCTATACATTCGATATATTCAATGAATTTGCTTATCTTGGCTCCACCGTTATCACCAAAAATGATGTCAGTCTGGAGATCAAGCGTGAGTTCACTCTTGCCAACAGCTGCTACTATGGTCTGAGTAGCAAAGATCTCTACCACATGACAAAACTAATGCTCTACAAGACACTCATCTTTCCCGTGCTTTTTTATAGAGCAGAAGTATGGACATTAATCAGAACTGATGCAGCAGCCTTGAGAGTATTCAAGAGAAAAAGAGAAAGCACCTTAACATCCAGCGACTGCGCTGGCTCTGCCATCTCGTTCGAAGGGTTGAGATTGCTCCAGCGAGACTAGTATTTGAGGCGGAGATTTACGGAAATCAGCGAAGAGGACAACCTTGTTTGCGTTGGAAGGACCAAGTCGAGCTAGATTACTGTGTCATCGATTACTGTGAGCTGTAATTGCAAAGGCGCTCAAAAAGCCGATGCGCATGAATGGATGTGGTAAGACAGGCCAAAATACGTTAATCACGTTTTTAATGGTCAATTAAGTAAGTAAGTTATACTCTTGTAATCAAGCATGATTTTTTAATGATTTTTCGTTGCTTTAAGGGAAGAATGCCGTTATTTTTCATTGCTTTGTTTCAGTTTCAGCTCCAGACTTTCGATTACTGTAGCAACACTTGGGATGTAGATATGCTTAGAAAAGTAATACCCTAAAAATTTATTGGGGGTATGGTTAAGGAACTTTATCCATTGAGTCTCACTATTCTTTCTTTCGTTGTTAATGTTATTATTTCTGGAAGCTTTCTGGAAGAATTATTTGGAGAGGAGTTGATCTAAATTAATTTTTAGTATTCCAAAACCATTCTCAGAAAGTCGAACATTTGGATTATGCGAATTCGTAGCGTGTAATTGATGGTACAGTTTTTTCGTCAAAACACCGTCCGTTCGCTCTTTACGATAATCTCAACAATCAACGTCAAACTGTGCTTATTAAAATCCACACGCCATTTGAATTTTAAATTCCAATAAGCTGTCACAATGGATCTTATGATCTAAGACACAAGCTTAAAATCAATAAAATTAAATTCGGCTGTAATCGAACTGAATCTCGTATAGAACAAATAACCGTCTGCTCTTTAAAGGCATTTAAAAGTAATAAATTTCCAAGGCAAGATAATTTGAAATTTATAGGGCCATTATTCCAACTTGGCGTTAACTAAAGGGAGGATTTAAAAGGGCAGACAAATGTTGTTTTCCTTATTATAAGTGGACAACAAGGTAAAGTGAGCGTTAAGCTAAAATTTAAAATTCACTTTATATTTTAACTTGCCATATTATATATTATTTTCAATATGGCAACTTCAAATATAAACAAGTTTAGCAAATACAATAAAAATAAAAGAAGCTCGTCGTTTCCACTGCGTTTTAAAAGAAACTTATTTAATTTGGGTAATGTTATCAACACTGCTACGGTACTGCCATATTATTGAAAACATTAACTTTATTTTATCATTAGATTGTAATAACGAAAAGAAGTTAAAGGTGACTTTAAAGTTCACTTTAGCTAAAGTTACCTTCTACTAAAACTAACTTTAATGGCAAGTTGCAATGTTGGCAAGGACCAATAAAACTTTATTTAAAAAAAGCACTTTAAACGTCTCATTGATTACATTGATTACAATGTAACCTTTCGTTTTCACATTTAAAAATCTTTAAAACTTTATCAATTTGTTTATTAAATTGTTACAAAGGTTCAAACGTAATCCTTACATAAAGGAGAATCAATTCTTTTTTTTTTTTTTTTTTATGAAAAGTTTAGTTTTCTTAAGTCAATTTTCACTAAGAAAAAGGAAGAAAAAAATGAAATTTTCAAAAGAAAAACAATGGCAGTAAACTCTTTTTAGGATTTAATTTTAAAATATGTATTCTCAAGAGTATAAATAAATAAAATCATCATGATTTGTTTGTTTTTTTTTTAAACAAAAGCAAATGCAACTGCATACGAAAACATAAGATTTTTAAGCACATTTTTCAATAGAATTTTCTAAAATAAATATTTGGATTTCTCTTCAATACATATTTTAAATAAAAAGTAGAAAAAAATGGATTTAAAGAAATTGAATGCCATAACAACAACAAAAACAAAACAATGGATCGGAAGAGTATGCAAAGGAAAATAAATAAATTTAATTAATGTTGGTTGCTGGTTACTGGCTGCTGGTTGCTTCATTATGGTTGAATAAATCTCTCTTATGAAACACAATTAAAATACAAACATTATTTTAAATATTTAAAAATACATAGAAATCCTACTCTACATATTGTTTGAAGAATTTCTATTTCACCCTACAATACGTATAGAGGAGTCTTTGGGATTAGTAAATGCTATTAAAAGTAGAAATAATGAAGAAGTCACCATTGTCTAGTAGGTACGTGAGGTGAGGTCAGCCATTTCCAACAAAACGAAATGTGATAAGAAATATTTCTTTGATGACTCTCTCAGCAGTTTTCTGGTAAAACTGACATGAAAAGTTTCTCAAAAAAAAAAAATCTGGCGTCCCCCGTAGGCCTCCACCACTCATATATAAAATTGACACACGCAACATAAGTAATATGAGGAGCTAGGTCGTCATCCTTACTGAAATGTTGTGATAACTAATTATGTATGTGTGTACGTATGTAATTATGTACTTAAAAATATGTCGTTTCAACAAGATGGCGCCACGTTCCCATGTAACGCGCTCGATGTTTACTTTATTGCTAATATGGTGACCTCAATATTATCAACTATAAAATTTGAGGCGAAAAGAAGGCGATTATCATACGACCCTTGTGCCTTGAATTAACGGTAACGATTCTTAAAGGGTAATTTTCGAAAGTAAACGGCCCAATAACACAATACACACGAAACAGTCAGTCTTTCCATATGCAATTACGTGTCTTACAATCACAACATGGAATCAACAAATTCCGATTATCCGCCTCATTTTCGCTAACAGAACGAAAATAACACTTTTCCGGGTACATATACATAAATGCCTACATAAATACATACATAATTGGTCATTACAACCCTTCAGTTAGGATTAGCACATGACTTCTCACACCACTTATGTTGTGTGTATTAATTTTATACATGAGTGGCGGGGCATAAAGTTTAAAGTTTCATGGCAATTTTATTTACTCTCAGAGTTTTCGCCAGAAATCTGCGGATAGGAAGTCGCCCAAGAAATATTTCTTATAACATTTCGTTTTGACCGAGATGTCTGACCTGGGTTTCGAACTACGGCCACAGTCCCATATTATAACACACTGCCTACTAGACTGCGGCGACTGTACTTATAATTATCAAATTTCTTTATAGTCAGTCTTCTTTATTTCATGATCTGTAGGTCGATTATAACAAGCAGACCATAACCGTATGAAAGGATGATTCAAGTGGCAACTGGAAGGGTTTTGTAATGAGAAATTCCTTTTTAAAGTTAAGAATATTTGATAGGAAACACTTTCAACTCAGCTAAGTGCCAAACATGACTCACTCGATGTACAACTAACTAGTCATCCAGATAGTTCAAGCACATCAGTGCACAAACTATACAAATTTTGAGAAAGCCTTGTGCTTTAGAACCGAAACTCTAACCACAGCGTAACTCTTAATCTTATGAACGACGTAAAGTTAGCAATTCGGATAGCCTCGAAGATTTCTACGTAGAAATAGCGATCCTCATAAAAAGAATAGATGCCCGTAAGCCAGTATTGCCCGTTGTGTTGCCACAGAAAGCGTTCCGCTAAAACTGAGACCATCAGAAGCTAATGATAAGGCCTCCCAATGCCTACATCCGGGAGACATGTGAGTTCAACTCCATAATAGAAGCATCACGTGTTTCTTTGCTTTGCGAAACACGCTGGACATATATCCACTAGGCATAAAATCATTTTCTTCTCTTCAACCCATAACCAAGCAAGTTTTAACGGTTTTGAAGCGCTCTTGGATTGCTCATAAATGTTAAGTCATGTTTATAAATGTCAGGTCTTTCAGATAATGGGATTACAATTGAAAGATTTTTAACACCACAGCCTAGCAGTTGTAAATCGCTTTGGGAAGATAATTTAATATAACGATCAGCTCATAGTTACAGTTATGCTTGTGGGCATATCTGAAATTATTTGGCTTTTAAAAAAGTTCTTCCTTCTTTTATCGTTCATTTAACAAGATTTCTAATTAGTGAGGTTATATATGACATTTAAGATACTTTCTATTAATTTTTATCTCATGTGTAAGGATACCAAGGACGAACTTAACTGACCGAGAATATTTATTCTTAATTCATCATCTGTGAACTGATGGCTGGCCAAGGTATTTCTGTAGGTGAAAGTATGTATGTGTGTAGGCGAAAATGTACGAAAATATTTACATTTTATATGCAATTGTCTTCAAACTTAGATTCATGCAATTGTGCGTGCATATACGTACATACATACGTACATATCTTATGTGTCCCAATTAAATGGCATTACTAACAATACTCCCAATATGATATTAAAACCAGAGGGAGACACATAAAGATACAGTTGAAGCCTTAAACATAAGGAAGGACAGAAAATCAAGGAAAATATTGGATTACAAATTTATTAAATTGCTAGGCTTTTGTAAGGTTTTTCTTTAGGCCATAACTGTATTATGGCATATTATTATGTGTGCAAAATGTAGGTAAGTATGTATGTATGTGTGTATGTGTGTATGTGTATGTGTGTATAATATATACACATGAATTGTTTTGCTTATCTCGTTGTTAAGATTGTTTTGATTTCATACATCCATGATTTTCTCTGAATAACTATTGTATGCCTATGTACATACATATGTATGTACATATATGTATGTAAGAATATATGTATAATATCTTAACAACACTTTATAGTACATACATATTTCCAAATCAAATATTTCTTTTGATTTGCCAGTGAAATCAAATCAACCGAATGTATGTCTTGTGAAAATAATTTTAAAAATAAATAGACTTTCAATTATATTTCACATAAAAACAAAACAATTTCTATTAATTAACACTGATTTGAAAAGATATCATGATTTTTTTGTTATTATTCTTATTATTATTATTTTACTTGTGGCCACAAAACCATTCTAATGCTCACATTATATTCTATTGTTTTCAATTAAATACTCACATATTTTTTGTTGTTTTTAATTATACAACAATAATATTCTATTTTTATAACTTTTAATATTTTTGATTTTATTTTCCTTTAAGAAAATCCTTGTAATTTCGAACAATCCATTTGTCATAATTAGTGCTAATGCCTTTGGCTAGTTTATAAGATGGTATTTCAAAATTTTAATTAAAATTATGGAAAGAATTTACAAAAAAGGCAATATTTTATGTATTTGACAGATGTCTTCTATAGTCACCTAAATTATGTTCAGACATACATACATAATTGTTCATTACATTGTCGTTCAGTTAGGATTACGACCTAGCTTCTCATGCAACTTATATTGTGTGTGTTAATATTATACACGAGTGGCGGCAGCTACAGTTTAAAATCGATTCTGAACGACAAATTTTTGGGAAACTTGTCATGGCAATTTTATTTTACTCTCAGAGTTTTGGCTAGAGATCTGCTGAGAGAAAGTTGCCGAAAAAAAATTTTTTTTAATATGTCGGCCTTTTTTTTTGGTGATGTCTGGGCTGAGGTAACCTAATCTGAAAGGGTGGACCATTTAAAAGTTTAAAAGTTTTAAAAATGCAATAAAACAAAAATTAATTTATTTTGTTGCGAATTACAATTGTCCCGGTTAAAATGGAATATTATTTCATTCAAATGGTTGCCACGGCTGGCCTCACAGTACCTCATTCGATCGGGTCAATTTTCGTGCAATTTTTCGAATGTATGGGGTCGTATCTCGGCAATGGCATCATGAATGTTGGCCTTCAAATGATAAATTGTATCTGGTTTGTCGGCATAACACTTTAACAGTCTTTAACGCGACCCACAGAAAACAGTGCAACTCTGTCAAATCGAAACTTCTTAGCGGCAATAAATCGATTATGGCATGAAATGTGTGGTAAGTTGTACTACATAATACTTAATTGGCCATTACAACCCTTCAGTCAGGATTACGGCCAAGCTTCTCGCACCTCTAATGTTGTGTGTGTTAATTTTATACATGAGTTGCAGGACCTACAGATTTTTGAGAAACTTTTCATGGCAATTTTATTTACTCTCAGAGTTTTTGCCAGAAATCTGCTGAGAGGAAGCCGCCGAAGAAATATTTTTTTCATATTTCGTTTTTGATGTCTGACCGGGGATACGAACCCTGGCCTTTCGTCTAATAAGTCAACACACTACCTACTAGGCTACGGCGACTTCAAGTTTTAAGTTGTACTATCCTGTTAAAAACAAACATCGTTCTCAGCAATACCATGAAGAGCGAATACGAAAAATTGGATGATGCGTTTCACAAACCGCGCCAAACAGACACTCGTAATGGATGTATTAAGCACGTGTGTGTTTTCTGAGCCCCTTAATACTGCTCATTTGCTTATCTACCGAAAAGATGATTTTTTTTTTTGGAAATAAATTTTCAATACATCCCAATGCTACTCAAGCGTTCAGTACGTTCAGTGGAGATAATATACTGAATTGTGTGACAAAATAGAATGACATAAGTATAGCCCGATTCAAATTTAAACCGATAGACAACCCACCCGATACTATGCCAAACCAAACAATTAATAGAACCTTCCTCCTATGAAGATGGGTTACATAAATTACCGAAGATGAACATTAGTGAGACTAACAGTAGAGTTTTCTATCGACATACATCTGTCTGAGATATCTGAATAAATTACTATTCTTAGGAGAGACGGAATATGATTGGAGGAGAGTGAGAGTCTACTGGGCACATTTTAAGCAATTGTATATTTCACTAAATAGAACTAGGCTGCACAATTTTAGTCATTAGGAACAACGGAGTTAGACGATTGTATTATTTGTAATAGCGGGTTGATGTTCGGCAGCCAACTAAGTATGATGACAATAATACCAAGAGAGCTGTTATGTCATTTATTAACATTTCAGGATGATTAAATTGTAGAGCATACATCACGATTTTGCATTAGGTTGCCATCTGAAGACAAATATTATCCTACGTACCTTTTTATTGAGAGAGCAAAATTTAAATTTCGATTAATTTCATATCTAAATAAACATATGTGTGTGAAGATAAATTCGAATTTGAAAATCCAAAACGCAATCCACAAATTTTAGCAGCGCCACATTTAGCGTTAACAGAGCAAAATTTTCTCTTAACAGAACAAAATTTGCCCTTAACAGAGCACTGTTAGAGGTTTAACAGTATCCATCTGAAGAAGGTCACTTGCGTAGGAGTTAATTTTAGGGCATATACTAAGTCTAGGAGTACCATATCATACTCGAAGGAAGGTTCCAAGGCCCTTTTATATCATCAGCGAAATAGTCCCACATAAAGTCATACGGTATTGTGAAAATTGACTTTGAAACTATCAATTTTTTTATTGAAAATTCTCTAGAAGATCAGTGGCCATTTTGGAAGATATAAGGCAGAAATAATACACCACACAAGACTATATGTACATGATACTCCAGAGTGTCCTCTTTCCAAACGGTGGTAGTGGGATAGCTGAAAATAATTTTGTGAGTCGAGATATTCAATTTTAAAAAAATTGATTTTCGACAAAATCGTATGAAAATTCTCTAGAAGATCAGTGGTCATTTTGGAAGATATAAGAAATAGTACGCCATACAGACTATATGTACATTATAGTCCAGAGTGTCCTCTTTCCAACGGTGGTAGTGGGATAGCTGAAATAATTTGTGAGCCGAGATATTCAATTTTAAAAAAATCGATTTTCGACCCAAAATCGTATGAAAATGCTCTAGAAGATCAGTGGCATTTTGGAAGATATAAGAAATAGTACACCATACAGACTATATGTACATGATAGTCCAGAGTGTCCTCTTTCCAACGGTGGTAGTGGTATAGCTGAAATAATTTTGTGAGTAGAGATATTCAATTTTAAAAAATTCGATTTTCGACCAAAAATTTTGTGAAAATTGTCTAGCCATTTTGAAAGATATTAGGTACATCATACAGACTATATGTACATGATAGTCCACCGGAATAATTCCGTCCTCCATCCCTACCAGCCTCTTTTCCATTATAACTTATTGTTTACCAAGATAATAATGATCATAATGAGAATTTAAACTTCATGTCAATAGTCTTATTTTCACTGTTAAATAGTTAACATTGCTCTGTTAAGGATAAATTTTGGTCTGTTAAGAGCAAATTTTGCTCTGTTAAAGCCAAATGTGGCATTGCTAAAATTTATGGATTGCGTCTTGGATTTTCAAATTCGAATTTAACTTCACACACATAATAAACATAAGGTGTTCTATGGTTGCCGTGGCATGCATATACGAACATCTCCTTACATTTATCAGGTCATGTAATTAAGATTTACTAAGACATACTTTATATTATAAATTATTAGTTTGTTTAAAATCTTTTATAAAAATTGCATTTAAAGTAGCTTATCCAGAAGTTTATTTATCACAAATCATACATTGTATGTGTGTGTGTGTGTATATGTGTATGAAATGTTAATGAATTTAAATGTAAATTAAAATCATAGAACATCTGTTTAAATGTAGTCACATTTAATCTTAAATCAATTATTCATACGACCAACCATAACTATTACGATAAACACACACACACTCACTCACAAAAACATACTCCAGCTCACTCATTTACAATCACCTAGTTTCACATTTATATGTACATATGTACATATAAACCATGGCAAATAGTCACAAATTATTCTATACGTGGTTTTATAGTTATGTGTGTGTTTGTGTGTGTGTTATGAGTAAATGTACAATTACATTTATTAGTTCAAATGTACATGTACACAGATAAATAGATTCATACATACCATACATCCATATCATACATGCATGTGCATAAGTTCATAGATAAGGATACATAATCAAAAATACATCCGTACATTCCCGCGTACATATGTAATGCTATTGCCATGTTAAGCATTAAATTTATGTGGTTTGAAATAACTCGTTACTCGTTAATGCACCTTTATTTACAATGCACTAGTTAAAGGATGAACGCATGAGTGAGTAAAAATAATAGGGTGTCCCGAAGACACTTAAAACGTATGAAGAAATTTGAAAATTATTTTGTCACAAAGTATTTTGGAAATTTGTTTGTCTGTGTAACGGGTGTGACATGTTAATACATATATATGTATATATACATATACACAATAGGAAATAGCACTATAAAAAGTAATAAAGCGTGTTAACAGCATCAGAGTGCTGTCCATGGAATAATAGTGTAACGGGTGTGACAATTATATTCTATAATATTTATTATTCAAACAGGCGGGATCAATGAATTCATAACAACCAGTTCTTAACTGAAAGGACAATACCATCTCTGCCAATCGGCTTTAGTTATCTGTCTCCAGAAGAAAATTCAATAAACTAGGTCAGGGTGAGAACTTACATGAATTCGACTTGAACTACGTTCTTTATTTATTTTGATGTTTTATTTTTTTGGAAAGGGAAAAGATAGGCAAAACGTTGGGAAAAAAACAAAGACACAAAATAAAAAATTGTTGAGTAATACTCCTATTGCGAGGAATAATGATTACAATCTCTAGAGGACCAGGAACAATAACAAGAAATATCATCGGAAGAACTGGCAACATCAACTTTCTGCAAGCATCCTCAACACTATTAAGCAAAGTTAACATATGACGTTCTTTCCGTAGGTCACATGGTAATAAAACTATTATTCTAGACCCTTCAAATGCTAAATTGTCTCTGGTTTGTCAGCATAATACTTTTCTTCAAAAGCGCCACACAGAAAATATTCGCAGCTTTTTGGCTGCCAATTGATATCACCAATACGGCTAATTAAACGGCCATCAAACGTTTGACACAATAAATCAATTGTGACAAGAGATGTGTTGCAAGTTGCAGTAGCCTGTTGAAATCAAACATCGTTCACATCAATACCGTAAAGAGTGGGTACAAAAAAATCAGTTATAATGGGGCGATAGGTGTCTCTATTGACCGTTTTCAAATAAATATGGTGATGTCTTCGTTCTATAAGCCTTACCAAACAGTGACTTGTAATTTCCGACTAATCAAGTCTTTGTTTTGGAAATAAACTTCCAATAAATTCCAACGTTGCTCATGCGTAAATCGATTCATTGCGTTCAGTGGAGATGAATTTTCTTACAGAATAGAATGACATGAATATTGCCAGATACGGAATAACCGATGTTTGAAATTTAAACCGATAGATGACCCACCCTTTAGTAGTGCAAACGAAACACATGACATAACACAGTAACATGCAAAGCATTTTGGTATTACCCACGTGGCAAAACTATGACAAATATTTATAACGGATATGACGCAATTGTGTAAAAGGAAGGAAACCGTACTCTAAAGCGTACACAACAGTGTAGCGGGTGTGACATGATAATACATATACATATATGTATATATATACATATACACAATAGGAAAAAGGACTATAAAAAGTAATACAACGCGTTAGCAGCATCAGCGTAATGTCCATGGAATAATAGTGTAACGGGTGTGACACAAAATGCCTTATGAAATTAATTAACATTTTACATTTGCTTAAAACAAAACTTTACTGCACACCCTATTTAGATTGCATTATGCTGCGTTCATATAGTAAATGTTTAATTTATAACCGCTGCGGTTTCGTAAAGGTAATTTTATAAATTGGAAAAAAAATTGTTAAAATTTTGAACGCATTGCGCAATAAAATAATGTATAGTTTTTAAATGAAATAGATACGTTTTTATTGCATATGTATGTATTATTTAATGTTATGTTAATTCGTATATCTATTATCCATAATATTATGTATAGTATGTGCCATAAAGCACTATTCAAAACACATACCGCAATAGAAATACGCCATGACGTATGAGTTTGATTACGTGACCAGAAAGTTTTAATTATTCAACGGCAGCGAATTCTAAAGAAAGAACTGTGGAAAGCGATTTGAAAGGAAAAGTTTTGTAAACTGATCAGCAAAACGCTTTGGTTATAAACAGTGATTTATTTGTGAATCATCAAAGCCGCATGGGTACCGCATTACCAGGATTTTTAAATTTTATAAATCCAAATGCAATAAGTTGAAGTCGTTTTATGGAAAAGGCGGAAAATATTTATGATAACACCACTATTTTTAATGGACCGATCTAGGATCTCAATTTAAAGGGAGTTTCCTAACTTAACCGAAGCATATGGAAAGCATACTTATTATTCAAAAAATATAACTCGGTATGCCAAAAGGAAACTGTATTGCATGGAAGCATTTATAATCCACTATCTCGGACTTCGAGTGACTGGCCCATAAATACATTTTTAATTCAAAAAAAAGAAACCGAGGACCGCTGTGGCTTGTGGCGTACTCGACTTAAGAAAACCCTACGGGAGTGTGTGTAGCACTTAGCGTCTTGTTGACACCACATCGCCTTTGACAGTAATGGCCTAGTCAAAGTCATTCTTAAACATATAACAGGCCGATTATGCAACCAATCAAAAATCCGCGCCAAATAGTGATTTTGCGGGATGCATTGGACACTCTTAGATCTTAAGTGTTTGGTCCCGTAGCCATTCATCCAAAAATTGGCCACATTACTGAAGATGGGAATTACGATCAGTTGCCAACTGCTCATGGTCGTTTACCTTCAGCTCAGATTAGTCGAATTTCTTGCGGGTACAAAATATGGCTTGCGTAAAACAAAATTCAACTATGCGACGCAAAATCAGCTGCTAAAGATTCTCCTACACACTCTCACTAACAGCGACCATCTACGGGTCTCTATCGGACGTTCGCTGAACCAGTAGACTGGAATTTTTCTATTACATTATGGATATTCCTCGGAGCAGTATGCTTATGGCGATTTTAAAAGGGTAAAAATGCTGTACGTTCGTGTTCGAACAAAACACCCGTGCGGTTTATGTCTGAGAAAGCTCAATATAAAACGGATGAAGTGACCGCCGACATCAGGAGCAATAAGTTTCAATAAAAGTGCACAATGTACACATGCTCTGTTAAGAGTTTTGAAAATGTCGAAAACCCCAACCTTACATAACATATCATCCATAATTGGTCATTACAGCCCAGTCAGGATAACGACTTAGGGTATGACAGCACTTATGTTGTGTTTGTGTTAATTTTATACATGAATGGCTGGAACTACAGTTTAAAATTGGCTCCGAACGACACATACATGAGACACTTACTTACTTACTTACTTACTTACTTACTTAATTGGCCATAACAACCCGATTAACGGATTTCGGCCTGCCGCAACACATCCTTCCAGGCGCCTCTGTTTTTTGCGCGCCTACGCCAGATGGTCACACCAATCGATGACAGGGCTTCCTTGATTTGGTCCTTCCAACGGATACAAGGTCGTCCTATTCGCCGACTTCCGTAGATCCCCGCATCAAATACCCGTCTCGCCGGAGCATCCTCCTCCATTCGAACGACATGGCCGTGCCAGTGCAGCCGCTGGATATTAATACGCTTCACAACGTCTATGTCGTTGAGGAGCTCATACAGCTCACTGTTGTATCGGATACGGAAATCTTCACCAACTCGCATGGAACGAAGATCTTACGTAGGACTTTTCTCTCGAATACTCTCAAGGCTTCTGCATCGGTGCTTAATAAAGTCCATGCCTCTGCGCCATAAAGAAGCACGGATAGGATGAGCATCTTGTACAGCATTAGTTTCGTCGCGCGAGAGAGGTCTCTGTTACTCAATTGCCTATTGAGACCATAGTAGCACCTGTTGGAAAAGAGTGATCCTGCTCGTGATCTCCAGACTGACATCATTTTTGGTGGTAACGACGGAGTCAAGATAGATGAATTCCTTGACCATATCAAAAGTATAGTTATCGGCCGTATTCTAAGAATCGGTATGCCGCACTTCTCTACTTGTCGATAACATATACTTTGTTGAGACACTTTCCATAGCAATTTAATTTATTCTCCCAGTTTGTGCCAGAAATCTGCTGAGAGAATGTCACTGAAGAAATATTTTTTCGTATTTCGTTTTGTTGGAACCATGGCCTCACGTGGAGTAAGCCAGCATACTACCTACTAGACTCGGGGACTTACGAAGATATAACTACAAAAAATAATCCAAAATTGAATCTAATGAATCGCAGCACAAACCTACATGTTGGTTTAGGTGTATAGCGATAGGCATTAGACCCAGGGTTGGTCTCAACCTACCTATCTACCTACATAGAGCCGTCAAAAATCACGTATTCGTCTTTTTATACGGTTTTCGTATACGATTTTTTTATATATTTCAGTAGTATTAGTCAAGTTTGCTATTTGGTTGGCCTAGCAGGAGATGATTGTGTTGCTTGCTATCTATCATTGGCTAGAAATGTTGCCCGCCCTGTTTGAAAATATAGTGAATCGTTATAAAGAGGGCAAAAGTGAGAAACCTTCCACTTTAAACACAATATCGTGTCACCCTTATTGACAAACTTGATGAATTTGATTTAAAAGAGAAACTTGCACTTGCTATAACATATGCAAAAGTCTTTAAATTTAAAGACAAATAAAGGTAATGTTGTACCCTTTTAAGTGTTTCATTAATTTTAAATCACAAACATCATTTAAAAATATTTCCTTGTACTGTTTTCCCTAACGTTTCGTTTCATCGTCCTTTACTTGAGTTGGCATCCTTTTACTTCCCAAAGAAACCGGCAAGACGGTATATAATCAAAATTTAATATGAAGAATCAGCAATACGAGTCGTACGTGATGCAATGTTGGGAATAAAAATTGTAAAACAACACAAGGAATTTTCTAATGGAACTCACAGTTCATATTGCAAAATTTTTATTGAAAAACAAAAAAAAAAAAAAGAATCCAAGCAGATAACAGGGGCGTTACCAAGAAAGAAAAAAAAATCACTTTAACCCTGCTAGCAGCAGGGTTAATTCATGTTCATATATGTAGAGATGTACGTATGACGATAACGATTGTCATAATAATAATTGACAATTATAAAGTCAATAATGCTTGTGACAATATGTTGTTGCAATTGCTTGTATCTTTCACAGACAAAAACAAACAAAAAATTCAAACAAAAAACTGCAAAATTTTTTTATACGAAAACATAAATTGCAACAGTTGTACTGGGGGAATGGGAGTGGAAATAGATAAATTATTCGAAATATACGATATTAAAATAAAACATTTTTTGTTATTTCCCTTGTATGCAACAACAACAACAACAACAACAACAATAATAATTTGTATTAAAATTTGTTTCTATTCTCGTTTTTATTTTTCTGCAACACAACTCTATCACCACCTCCTTTGGCATAGCAATTGGCTTGCAGGTTGTTTGCTTCTTGCTTACTTCATATTCACATTCGTATTCATAACTTGTATTCCCCTTTGGAGCTTTTGTCGATAATACTCTAAACAATGTTGTCAATTTGTGTCATAGAATATGCATTACATTCTCTTCTCGAAAAGTCATCTGTACAGCTCAACAACAGAATGAACCACCCTCGTCATATCTATTCTCTCACAAGCATGGCAATATCGTGCATTTTTTTTTTAGAAAATTTTAAATTTATTTCAACTGCGCCGGATGTAAATGTACGAACGAACAAGTGTAACTTGAACCACTAGGTTTAAAAATTTCCTCTCAATTTTATTTATTTTTTTTTTTTTTGCAATGGCCAGGTTAGTTATACGGACTTCCTGCTACTGTCGTTCTCTTTTTTTTCTTTCTTTCTTTCTTTCTTCCTTTTTCTGTCGATATTATACAGTATTTTCCATTGGATTATTGATAAATTATGAAGAGAATATTGCAGTTTTAAGCAGAAAACAAAGAAACCTAAAATTCAAATGGCAAATTCAAATTATTGCGCCACAGCTACAGTGTGAATAATAATAATGTTTACAATATTGAAAGCAATAGAACTATCAAACTTAGCCAGAGAGAGCTAATGGCATTATCTGGATTATGAAATTGAATGTGTTTACATCGTAAAAGTCTCCGTAATCTAGTAGTTAGTATGTTGGATTATTTGACGTGAGCCCAGGTCAGGCATCCCTAACGATATGAAATATGAAAAAATAATTCTTCGGGCTACTTTCTCGCAGCAGATTTCTTGCAAAAACTCTGAGGGTGTAATAAAATTGCCATAAAAAGTTTCACAAAAACTCTGTCATTCGGAGTTCACTTTAAACTGTAGGATCCGCTGCATACGATTACTATTGCTAAACAACAAACGCAATCAGCAATGATCACTGCACTTCAGAAACACATCGAAACGTATAGCAGTACTCTAGAAGAGAATCCACAGCAGCATAAAAACCTTCAAACCTTGGCAATATGTCCACTTAATTTTGAATAGCACCTGAAACAAAACAGGCATAGCATGGGACTACTGTACGCGATCTGAAAGTTTCAAAAAATTTTCGAGGAACGTATCGAAATACAGAGTTGTATTCGATAGGCATGACACCCTAGTTTGGTCGCCTCTTTCTCAACCTACCCATTAAAGGAACATGGAGCTGTCAGAGATCATGTCTTCATCTTTTTATTCGGTTTCCGTATACGATTCTTTTATATGTTTCAGTAGTATTAGTCAAGTTTGCTAGTAGTTGGCCCTATTATAGGAGGCCCTAGGATAATTGCGTTGCTACCTATCATTGATAATGTCCTCTTTGGAAATGTATTGTATCGATCCAATGTATTCTATTGTTATAAAGGGAATAGAAGTTAGAAACCTTAGTCATTGTACTCTAGCTCTTCAACCGCAATATCGTATCATCTTTATTAACAAACTTGATGAAATTGAATGTATGATCACTTAGCATTCCAAAAGAAAAGCTTGTAGTTGGTGCACCATAGCAGGTCAGATATGATAAATTACGTCCAACGTCAATGCAAAAGAACCAATGTTCCGTAATGCAGCTACGTAATGCAGATGACTAGATCCCTTAGTCTAGCTAATAGTATGTTGACTTATTGGACAAGACTTTGTTAGTTCTAACCTTAGCTTGATATCTCAAAGAAAACGAAGTATGAAGTAATATTTCGACGACTTCCCCTTATCACACTCAGTGCAAATTCTCTGAAACATGGTTCTCAAATCTGTCGTCCAGAGTCGACGTTAAACTATCTTTGTCCATGATGTCATGATGTAATTGAAGACGCCGAACATATTTTCTAAGAAAAGAAAACATGGCTGCCTACCCAAAAAAGTTGGATGGACACTTAGGTCGCATAGAGCCTCCGAACTTCTGATAGAACTCCTCAGTCTTACAATGTAGGTACGCTACAGTTCCTCTATATCTACTGTATAGTAGACAACAATTTGCATTTTTCTTTTCTCCAACAAACTGCTAGACATGTGCCCAATACAGTCTCCTCTTCTTCCTTATCTCTAGAACTTCTATAGGAATTGTTTACTAGGTGTCCAAGACTAATGCGGTTCGCATATGTATCCATACTGCAATTTCCCGTAATGAACCCAGCAATCATATTGAGTTGTCAAGTACTACCATTGCCTGCAGTCGTGCACCCTATGTCGATGTAATCCATACCAGCATTGTCAATTATAAACTCGCAAATCTTTCAAGTTATTTTGAAAGTTAAAAATTCATCGGAAAATTCAATGGCTGTGGCACTCTCCTGATCTACAGTTACCTTGAATGTTTTAAAATTAAAGATCTTTTCAACGGTTCGCATTCTAACAGAAATTCTAACGGGACAATGCGCTATTGGCAGATTCGCTGACAAGTTCGTTCTGCCCCACCAGAAATACTGCAGAAATACTGCGCTGCACTTCAGAACAGATGTTCTCGAACAGAACGTTTGAAGAACTGGGCATGATGTGAACGTGCCACTAAGGGAACTGACTGTCCTGTTTCATCCAAAGTTCAAACCCACAACTAACGGATCATTACAAGAGGGCTTACCTTACACTGGGCAACACAACACGCATCAAAAAAAAATGAATTTTTACCACAAGTATTCTGTTTTTGAGTGTACATAAGTAATTACATTTAAATTTACTGCTTAATATAAACGTATCATCAATTAATTTTATAAAAATACTGTCAGAACTTTTCAATATTTATGACACTTCTCATAAAAAATTTAATCGAATTTTAATATTTCGATTACACTGAAAAAAAAAATTATTTTCTACACTCGAAGTTTTCCAAATAGTTTAAAATTTTTTAAAAGCTTTTTAATTTCCCCAGCAAAATAATTTCTCTCCCGGTACAGTTGTGAGATTATAGAAGAATATCAATCATTTGTTTATTGTTTTATTATCACAATTATTATTTAATTAAATCAGAATTTTTTTTTTCCAATTAATTTATAATTCCCGGGCAATTCACACAACTATCGCCCACATGTTGGCTTTACGACTTCTTCTGATGGCATAATTATGCGTATTTAAATGTTAATGATACTCTGTTGCAAATATGTATGCTACATACATACATAACTACACTGAATATCGAAATGTTGTTTGTTTTTTTTTTTTTGTTTTTTATCGTTTTTCAAAAGTCAAAATGTGGGGGAAAAAAACAAAACGAAATCCAATGCGATATATTGAAACGCAAACATTTTAATGGCAGCCACATCATGTGTACTGACAGCACTGATGGCAAATCCACAAAACAAAAAAAACAAAATCTGAAAGACAGAAAATTGAATTTTAAAAAATTAACATGAAAATTAATAAATTAAGCTGATGAAGGCACTTTTAAGGATTTTCATATTAACGCATTCATTTTTTCCGATTTTCATGAGTAATTTTCTTTTTCTAAATTTAAGAAAATTGAAAAAAAAAATGTAAATTATCGATAAATTTAAAATGTACACGCACAGTGTCGTGTTAAATGTTACTTTTAAAGATTTCAGGATATTTGTTCCTGAACCAATCCTTTATGATACGCTTTCATACTTGAGCGGCACACTACATGTGTCACGTTCTGACAATGCTACGGATTTTCTCATCAAATTTCATTCTGGCCTGCTTTACAAATCATAGATTGGAGCTGGTTGCGCATGTTTCTTCGAGGATTGTAGGTATAGAATTAAAATAATTTTTTTTCTTTTTTTATAACCAACACTCCGGGGATGGATCCTACTCATGTAGTACATTGTGTTGCAACTAGGAAAATATGCTATGGGTAAGAGGAAAGAGGGAAAGAGGAAGAGGGGTTTGTAAGCACTAGAATTGAATCTTTTTACACCATAAGTGACAGGAAAGAGCCGGAAGGGAGTTCCACACACGCATAGTCCGGCTTAAGAACTAATTTTGTCTGTAATCCATCGATCACAAACGAATGTGCTCGCCGAGAAAGACGAGTGTTACGTAGAAATACTTGATACTCGGAAACAAGTCACCTTATTTTGCACGAGAAAAATCTGTTGTATTAGCAATAGAACATTGAAACATAAGTCACCTTACGATAATGTTCCAATGAATCAATAGATTTGGATGTTTTACCCTCTTTCATCGATGGCGGAGTGGGCAACGGAGTCTACTTCGGGAAACTGGACATGAATATTTCCCTCCGACTGCCGGACTATTGTAGCGTGTTTCAGATAGAGGTAATGGCCATCTACCGAGCTGCTCATTGAATCCTCGTCTAGGGTGTTCCTTGTCGATCTTTTCCGATAGTCAAGCTTCCATAAAATTTCTGACGAATGTTGTGAATAACTCCAGGATCGTCAGGAAATATCGCTGTTGCCTCGACCTTCTTTCTGGGCGACTCAGTGTCACACTTGCCTGGGTCTCCGGATACAGTAATATTCCGGGAAACTGCAGAGACGACGAGCTCGCCAGGGCCGGTGCTCTACTTCCGGAATCCTCTTCAGTTGACCTGGGTATGCCACTTACCTCGGTCAAGCTGGCCATCGTGCGGAAATTCTTTCGAGACGCCAACCTATTCTGAGTCAATGAAGAGTCCTGCTCCACCGCTAGGCTCACCTGGCCCTCGATGGATAGAAAGCGCACCAACCGGTTACTCGGACTTAGTCCTGACATCATCTCAATCACTGTGGCCGTGCTTACAGGTCACTGTGTTATGGGTAGACATGCGGAGAGAATGCAGCTCCCATTCAATGACTTCTGTCGTGGGTGCAGGTCCGGTGAGGAAGAGGAGACAGTTGTCCACTTTCTTTGCCAAATGCCCATCTCTTGCGAGGCGCAGACATAGATTATCTGGTTCTCCAAACCTTGTCAGCTTGACAAAACTATCGCGCTTTATAATATACAGTCCAATGACCTTGGAGAACTAGGTCAGTACAGAGGCTGTGTTCATCTGTGACGTCGCAACGGGCCACTATGCGTTTTCAAGTGAGCTTTTGACATCAAGGCTACTGCTGTAATCTACCAACCTACCCTCTTTAATAAGCACCTTCACCTTCTCCTGTTCGCGGTCAAGGCCTCAAAGTAGATTTCACGGCACCGGAATATACATGAGAGTTGTATGCCATTCTCGATCGACTATAAGCGTTGCAAATAGTAAGAAAATCAGAAGTAAACATAATTCAGAGCAAATAGCTAAGGTAACATTGGAATTGTTTTATATATTTGGACCTACTGTGCAGATTGTAGTCGCCGTAGTCTAATAGGTTGTCTGTTGGCAAAAAAAAAATATATCTTTAGGAGCCGACTTTAAACTCAATCATAAGTGGTGTGAGAAGCTAGGTCGTAATCCTGGTTCAAAGGTTATAAGGACCAATTATGCATGCATGTATGTGCACATTATAGCAATATGGATATCGGGTGTTTCAATTCTATCATTTGATAGAATCATGTTGCCTGAAAGGGAGCCATTAGAACAGAAATCTTGAAAGAGGTTTTTTGGTCGACCTTGTCGACAAATGATCATCATATGCCTCAGCCTATATCGTACACCAATTTTGGTGCGTTGTTGCTGTTTTTTTTTTTTGTACAAATTGAAGATATCATCACAGCTCCTGTTCGTTTATAAATTTTCCGAGAATAATTCCGTTTTTCAGAAATTAAATTCAATTTTTGATTAAAATTTCGTTAAATTTTTTAATAATTTAATCGTTTCCCTTTGTAATTAAATAGTTCAGTGTTTAACAAGTATTTAATGGGGGCTTTATATGTAATTTTACTTTTCGTTTTAATCACTTATTTATTGTGAAAATGTTACCACATTAACGGACATACTCGTATACTCACTTTCATTCAGACAATGGCAGCCATCATCCATCTATCATTTATAATAAAATACAGGCAATGATACATATTTCAATACAACTGCATATGCATATGAGTTGTTCCATTAGCAACTCATGCAACTCATACAAGTCTGGAGAACTTAAAAGTAAGGAATTTTCCCATCCAGTTAAACATAGAATAACTCTCATGCTCATGCTATCATTATATCTGTGGAAAGCTGTTTTACACAATAAAATATTGTTCTTCCTTTGTTAAAATGTTTTTTTTTCTTTTCGTAATATTTGTTGCTATTTCGTAGCGATTCCACATATAAAACACCATGAATTCCGCTCTTCAATGTCCAGTATTCTGTATTTCTATTTGTACGAGTTGGATTTGTGCGGCAAAAAAAAAAAAAAATATGCCGGTGAATTTTAACACTCAAATTTATAGCCCAGTTTTAATTTAATTCCGTTGTTTTTTTCTTTTTTCATTAACGTATGAATGAATCAATTGGCGAATGAATCTTTATGTGGGACAATGAATTAATTTCGTTACTTCATATGCAACGTGTTGCAATGACGACATATTCGTGCGAACCTGGAGAACTGACGTCCACTAACGAACTCTATAATCGTCAAATTAAGTCCGATATACTTACTTAGTTAATTGGCCAATACAACTCTTTAGTCAGGATTACAAATCAGACTCTCATACCACTAATATTGTATGTAAAGCTATCTATAAGTAGCAGGACCTAAACTTTAAAGTCAACTTTAAGCGACAGATTTATGCAACTTTTCATGGAAATTTTATCTTATTCTCAGAGTTTTTGCCGGAACACTGCTGAAAGGAAGTTGCTAAAAGAATTTTTTACACCACTTATGTAGTGTGTGTTAATTTTATACATGAGTGGCAGGACCTACAGTTTAAATTCGACTCCGAACGACAGATTTTTGAAAAACTTTTCATGGCAATTATATTTTTCTTTTTTTTTTGCCAGAAATCTGCCGAGAGGAAGCCGCTCAAGAAATATTTTTTTCATATTTCGTTTTTGATGCCCGACCGGGGATTCGAACCCTGGCCTTTCGTCTAATAAGCCAACACACGACCTACTAGACTACGGCGTCTACAAAGCTGTGTCAATATACCTGTGAAATTTTGATCAAAACACGGTGTTTTTGATGTATACCTTTAGTCTGCACTACGGCCCAGCTTCTCATACCATCCAAGTTTGATGTGTAAATGTTTACCTATAAGAGGCAGAATTTGTACTATATCGTTGACTACAAACAGAAACTTTGTCATGGTATTTCATTACTAGTACAGCTTCTACCAGAAAACATCTGGAAGGGAGTCGATGAAACTTCGAACTTATTAGATCATGTCTAGCAAGTACATTACGTACTAGACTACGGCGTGTACTCTGTCTAGTCCTGTCAGAAATTTGAATATCAAGACCTTTCCAGTAGTATAACACCTACCTGTGGCTTAAAGAAAATACTCCTCCGTCCAATGTCTGTCCATTCATTGACACTTTTCGACTCCAAATGGGAACTTGCTGAATAGTCTGGAACTAAACCGTTGCAAGAAAATGCCTGCCTTTATATTTAATTCGTCTGTTTAGTAACAGTTTAGTTTGGTGATGCCTTCTTTTCAAAATGAGGCCTGGTAATAAGGAGCTTTCCTTCAAAATGCCGCAGCAAGTTTTTTCCATTTGATGCTAACATCATGTGATTTTAACTAGATAGTATCTTATGTTACGTACATATTCTATAATTATTCAGCTGCCGATGTCATTAGATTTAGTTGTTTTAAAATGAGAAATTGTTCAAGCGGGCCTAAACATCTTGAAATGTAGTGTCTTTTATCATGCGTTTTCTTTTATCATTTCTAGACGTTAACGGTCGAAAACCTTTGAAGAAACCCAGATCTAGAATCCTGAGTCTGTGCCCTCTGCATAAAACAGTAGTTTTTGTATCCCACAATCTGGTCCTCAGAAAACATTTCAAGGTTCAGTACGCTTTAGAACGGTCAATTCTAGGTCATAATAGCTTGGATAGTTCATTTGTTATCTCGTTACAATCAACGTCAGAGAGACCTAGAATCCAGCTTAGTAGTATGCTATGGTTGTCCAGGGCCATTGTGGGGAGCTTTCTGAAGAATGAAACCCGTTTCGATCAGACATAATACCCAGTCAAAGCGGCCGAAATTTCTTTATAACTGACTACTCTATCACTTGGTATCTTCCATTCCCAGATTAAACACTTGATCACTAACACCTCAGTCTGCAAAACTCTCTACATTCATTAGGAAGCCTAAGAAAACCACTGTCCCCAAAATCGATCACGCTCCGGTTCCCTCTCTATTATCAAGCCATCTTTAAAGATGTCACTTTTGCTGCCCATTCAGAATTGTTAACGAGCACGACCCAATGTAGGACCAAGTCTCGCCTGTCGTAGCTAGATATCCTTCAAATACAAATAGTTAGGCCATGACATTTAGTAACCCTATCTTCCTAGGCGCTGCTACAGAAAACCAAACGCCTGCTTAGGTAAAAGGGCCCGGTTCGTGAAACGAAAATCGAATAAAGAATCAGAGCAGCTGAAGAATAACAATAATATAACAAAAACCGTTATATAATTAGTGTAGGGTATCCAATAATTGATGTTTATCAACTTATAGCTTTACACTTAATTTTTATTTCATTTTTCTCTTTTTTTTGCTCATGTTCATGTTTAAACATGAAATAAAAGAAAGAAAAAGAGAGAAAAAGAGAAAATATACCGCGCTCACACAAAAGTCGTCCGATTCAATGTGTGGATAAACGGATTATTGATTGCATTTTTCATTACGCACATTAATACCGAAAGATATTCACTTGCATCGACACAGTTACACACACAATACATGCACAATTATTTGCATCTGTGTGTGTGGAATATTGAATTTCAACTTTTTTTTTCCTCTCATCTTTTTTCCTTTTTTAAAAAAAAATTCTTTTTTTTTTGTTCATTTGCCTCGTCGCCAATGGGCACTTAATTTGCAACAATTTTTTGTGCTTTTCAACTCGTTTACGCTCGATTTTTTTTTTTTTTTGTTTTCTTCACTCGTGCAGGATTTTTTTTCAATTTTTTTCATGTATGAATAAACGTGTTGGAATGACTGCATAAGTGAATGAATGAATGAATGATCGAATGGTAAATGCTTGATACGAAATGAGGGAATGAATGAATGAATGAACGTATGTATGCATGTATGCATGGTTTTCGCATTGGCTTAATATAATTAAATTAAAAATTGTTTAATGTGTGCAATAAAATATCAAAAAGAAAAAAAAAGTATTGAAAATAAAAAAAAAATAAAGAAATAAAACGAAGAGCATTTGGGTCAGTTTAAAGAGGAAAACCTGCATCCAATAGCATACCAACAGAAGAAAAAAAAACATTGAACATTGAAAATTTTTTTACAAATTTTTTAAATTAATAGAATTATATTCTCATTAAGTTGTTTCTGCAACATTTTAATTTCATTTGCCACCTTTTTTTTCTGCAAGGAATAAAAATAAAAGCGATAGTTTTAATCAACATTACCATTGTAACAGCCCGAGGTGATAATCAATTGTTTTTGGGTTGAATTCATTTACAAAAGGATAAACGTTTACAATGTACTTGATAATCGTGTTGTAAATAAAACAATAGATGATGTTCGTTTCGTTTTTCGTTTTCGTACAATGAGAACTTAATCTGATCCTAATAAAAGTAAAGTTTTATTAATTGCCAACATTTTAGTTTTGTAGCCATTTTTTATTCACCCTTTTGGGAGCATAGTAGTAGTAGTTTCCCCCCAAATCACGGTTTGCAGGTATTATTTTTGCGCGCTGCTTTTTTTGAGTACACCACGCGTTAAAACCTTGGTAATACTATACCAAAATACTGTTACGTTTTTACCTTTTAAAAACGTTTGAAATATGAGATCGTAGATTGCAAATAAAAATAAAAATAAATTTGTGTTCAATTTCAATTAAATCCTTTATTAATCACACAACTTTTGTGTGCCACTGTTCACAACTTATCCTAACAACAACTTTTTGTGTGCCACTGTTCACAACTTATCCTAACAACAACAATTGGTTTATTTGTTATTCCTTTGTTTATGCCCTTTGCGATAAACAATAACAATTATTACACAATTGTTCTGTCGATCTTTGTAACGAAGATCTTCAAACCACGATTGGTTTACTTCACACGCAACGCGTCTTCACACAAGACTGACTGAACTTCTACTTCGGACTTGCTTGAATGTTCTTGAAGGCGAAGATTTACATTTATTTATGCTTCGTATATCGTATATCTGATGGTTATGGGTCACATAAATGCCTATAAGTTTTTTTAGTAACTGTGTTCGATACCAACTATGTATCTTTTCTGTGCAACACATTAATCTCTACACGAGAGATTGGAAATTCTAAGCTTGTAAGGCTCTATCTCTCTCACACACACTTTATTGAATTTGAAGCAGGCGTTTGCCTCTACCATACATACATTCCCTCAGTCAGGCTTACAACCTAGCTTCTCGTATCACCCATGTTGCGTGCGTTAATTTTATCAATGAGTAGCGGGATCTACACTTTAAAGTCGATTCCGAACGACAGAGTTTGGAGAAAATTTTATAGGCAGTTTTATCTTACTCTCTGAGTTAATGCTAGAAATCTGCTGGGAAATCGGCGAAAGAAAATATTTTTCTTTTCGTTTGTGATATGTTCGGACCTGGAGTTTAATCAAGGTTCATCATCAATAACCCATACACTATCTCCCAACTTACTGGCAACTTTGGGTATAAATATCAAAAGGTCTTAACTGGCTTTCTTTCTCTATACGAGAGTTAAATATTCTAAATTGTTCCTGCATTGATTTGTAAGTCTCTCTTCGTTCTCTACTTTTAAATACGTGAAAATACTTTGTTTCTAAACTACTCATACATGATTGGTCTTAAACCTTCATCCAGGATTCAATTAGTTTCTCACCACTTATGTTGTGTGTTATATTTATATGAGTTAATGAGTGGTTTAAGTTGACTTTGAGCGACACGATTTTTTAAGAACTTGAAATGGCAATTTTGAATTTTCTCTAGGTTTTTGCACGAAACCTCTGGGAAAAAAGTCGCCCAGAATTTATTGCATATTTTGTTTTGTTGGATATATCTGATCTAAGGCGTTGAACAGTGGCGAAAATCATTCCTATACATGGGGGCTGTACATCTTTTTGGAAGAATATTGTCTGATATCGTATTTTTGGTTGAGAGTTAAGATGAGCAGTTTGCTATAAATGGTTAACTGTATGCTTTCCTTGGGGTAACACTTTGAGTGTGCTTGTGCATATCTTTGACTTGCGGCAGTTGATCAACAGTACCGTAAAGTTCTTAAAAGCTTAGAGCAGTGTGCTTATGTAACCTCACTGTCGCCCAAGAAATATTTTTCATATTTCGTTTTGTTGGATATATCTGATCTAAGGCTTGAACAGTGGCGAAAATCATTTATACAATGGGGTGTACATATTCTATTTGAAGAAATTTTGCTCATGATATCACGCTATTTTTGGTGAGAGTTAAGATGGCCAGTATTGCTATGAAATGGTTAATGTATGCTTTCTTGGGTTAAACAACTTAGAGTGCTCATTGTTCATAGTCCTTTCGACATTGCGGCCAGTCTGATGGTACCGGTAAAGTTCTTAAAAGCTATAAAGAGCAGTGTATTATCGTAAATCACTTGATATTTTATAATATATAGACCTGATCTGCGCAGCTTTTATTTGTCCTCAAAATATCCTAATTATCTCAGAGGTTGTTTTCTATATTGCTTTGAAGTCTTCTGTGTATTATAACTGCCAGTCTCCATCTGTATTACTTAAGAAAATTAATCTTTCAGCTGTTGTAGCAATTAACCAAGCGGCTTTTTTCTGTAACTTAACAACGAAATCCTTCTGCCTAGTGGTGGGCAGATTATTTTCTATCTAGTCGGATATCAGGGCGTAGAACTTTAGTTGTAGCTTCAATATCAACTTTTGGAATCCATGTTTGCCATCCATCCATTCATATTTGTCTTTGGGAAAGTAGTCTAACAAAAAATAGATAACAGGCTTTAAAGCCGGAAATCTTGGTAACAAAATTCTGTTAAAATTTCAAGAAATATTTCTTCCCAAGAATTTTGTTTCTAATAAATCCATTTAATGTGAACCAATCCCAATTAACAAACTTAGGTCTTCTCTTACAACTGCGTTATTTGCAAATAAACGACCAGATATAATGAATGATTTTATACCAGGTAACCCTATATATGTATGTGATTCTCTCAGATCCATAAGTTTAATTAAGATGCCTTAGACTAAATATATGTATATAGGGTTCCATATTATTATGGATGCACTTTCCATGCGAGCAAATGACAACTATGCACGAGAAATTGTTTGAGAGGAGCCGATTCGACATAATTTTACTTGCCTGTGCAAAGGGCAAATGCAAATTATCTTACTGCCTTTATGCCAAAGAAACCCACCAGCAAGGGGAACACCAAAAGCCTTATAATTCCATATATCCTCTGCCCTAAATCCAATAAAATACAGGCAAGAATTTTATCTAGGAAAACTGGCATTGAAAATGCTATATTGAGGATGAGAAAAATCCGACTGGGCGCCAAGTAGGAGGAAAAATCAAAGGATGCCATCCCTAACGAACTATGCACTTGCTCCTGTATACCTCTAACTTGAAAATTCGTTAAGTTATGCAACTATTGTAGTCAATTAAGAATTTTATAATCACATTTCGAGTTCCAATGGTGAGTTGGGAGTTGGCAATATCGTCCTGAAAGTCTACAAAAAAAAAAAAAAAACAACGATCCAAAAGAGTCTGTTAACAGTGTGGCCCAAGAGAAACTGTCAACAGGTGAACGAAAAGAGTACGACTACCTACCAACAAACACGTTACAGATCGTTTCCAGAGTCAGTTTTTTTTCTCCAATGGCCCGGATATGGCATTTGTCTTTGTGATGTTGTTAAGGTAGTCTAGTTTCCTGGAAGAAGCAGAACAAAACGAAGAAGAATAACTGAGTATAACGATAAATCGCAACCGTTCTAAAGCAACATCGGATACACAACTCTTCTAATTGTTAAAAATAGGAGAAGACGTAGAGTTTAGCCAATAAGGTTTGTAGATTGTTGCACAAAATCTAAAGGCTAGTTCATATCAAATCGTAAGTAGGCTCAGAACCTCCTACTGAAACTTTCCAAATACAGTACATTTTTCAAATAGTTTAAAAATCCATTTTTTAAAAATTATGAAATTTAAAATACCAATTGAATAGTTTTAATCATTTACTGATTTTTTTAATTATTTTTAATTGAAAAATTTTAATTGAAACTTTTTATTCTTTTTTTTGAGGTTTCTACCTGCAAATTATTATCTAAATTGGTGATAATTTCTACACACAATCGAGGGATGCGAAGACCAACCTTTTCACAGTAAGTGTCAGACTTAATAATAATTTCATATCTTCTTTAGACGTAGAAATTTTGATTATCACGTTATTTAATACCTTTCGTTCAGAAGACATACGACGTCTAGTGAACTTTATTAGACTAAGTATTATCATTAGTATTTAAGACTTTAAATTATAAAAATTATAAAATTAATCAATTTAAAGTTTTTGTTAACTAATATTTTTATTGTTGTGCATAGTGTAATGAAGGCTGATAAATTATTGAGTTATTATATAAATTTTAACGTTTAATACATGGGTAAATACCACTGACATACGAAAATTAAATGAATCCCTTTTGGCCACAGGCTACTAGACAAACTAGTCTGCCTTGTTGACCACTTACACTAGTTTTACAAACAAATCGCCTGCGAAATCACAACATAGCAATACTTAATTTAGTTGGTTTAATAGCAATATTCTTAAAAATAGATTGTGTTAACAAGAAATCCATTACTATTCCATTAGATAACTTTTGTAAAATGTATATCATGACAAAACTGCAACTACTAGATGACAAAAGATAACAATTTTTACTAAAACTTTCTTTGACAGTGTTGGTAATGCCTGCTTGGCTCAGAATTTTGAAACGTGTTTCGATAAGGAACTCCATACAAGTAAAAGCAAAGTGCAAAAATATTATTAAGCCTGATATTATTCCGTTTCAGCAAGTTTTATGTAAGGTAAGAGCTACGCTCTGGATAACGATTTGTCGAAGTAATCGCTGAAACATCAAAAAGGAAATATTTTTCCAACTATGGTACCTAATGGAAAAATAATGGATTTCATTTTACTACATACACACTTAGCACTTGCAATTCAATTAAATTAATAATTTATTAAAAATTCATCTTTTCATTTAACAATATTTGCTTCTTTAGCTCACTGCCCCATCGATATTTTAGCGAATCACCCGTTTTAGATCTAACACGGTGACACGGCACTAACATGGCAATATTATTGGCACTCACAGCACTGCCAACTGCTCTACTAGCTTTAGGATTTCCAATCATAGCAGCTATATCGGCATAGGTCCTCTCCTCACCATACGGTATTCCAAGCAAAGCCGACCATACTTTATTCTGAAACACTGTGCCATTAAGAGCAATATAAACTTCCTGTGGCTCACAATGTTTTGTTAAATACTTTGCATAGATTTCATTTGTTAACAAATTGTCCTGAATACACTGTGTTTGTGGCCAGTATTTTCGCAATTCATTTGTAAACTTTTCCACCGGTTCGCCATTGACAACGAACTGCAGAGAACAAATGCGATACAAATTATTATCCAGATAATAGGCCAGAAAGAGTTCACCATATTCTCTGGTTTGCACCAAACCATAAAATATTTTAGATGGCCTTTCTACAGGAATTACGGCTTTAATTATAATATTTTTAAACATTTCGAAAATATTTATCACTCTACAGTTGTGTTATTGTTTTGTTTTGTTTTCTTTGTGAAATTCTCTTTTGTTTTGTTTACAGGAACTAACGACAATCGATTATTAGCGATGACATTAATTTGTTCAAAGTACTGTACTGTATAAAAGGCATATTTCAAATGTTTTGAAAGTACATAGAAATTCATTTACACTATGCAACGAATTAAAAAGTAGTCAAAAAATTAATTAATTTGTGGCATTTGTAGTTCAAAGAATGTTTTCGTTTAAATTGGAAATTTTTATTAAAAAAAAAAATAATAATAATAAAAGAATTAAAATAAACTTTTTAAAAATGGGATCAGGAGAACATTTAAATGACACCTAATAGGTTTAAATCAATAATCTAAAGCAAAAAAAGATTATTCGAATAGAAAAATTGCTGGTATAATAACTCGTTCTGAAAGAGTGATAAGGATAGGGCAAAGCTTTATGCATTTAATGCTCCAAAGGGGGGTAAATCCAAAAGAAAAACTAGCTAGAAAGTGCACCTTCGACATGTCGCCACTAAAAATCGGGTATCATGTCCACAAATAACGAAAAGACTTAATATTCCAGTTACTAAGAGATCTTTCGCATGTGGTTTAAATACTATCCCTTTGATTAAATGAAAAACAAGAAGTATGAACTACTATTAACTTAGATACACCGTGAGGCACGTCCTAGATGGGATCAAATCAACGTGTTACAGGCTGATAAATGAAAAGAATTTAGGTTTTGTAACCATCTGCCAAAGTCGCTTTTTGCTTTACAAATAATCTCATTATTACAGTTAAAAGTCTAGTAAAAACGACCAGTTTGAGAAGGCTTCCATGGCAATTGGAACTTTTGAATGGAAGAGCCTTCAGAGAGGACCATTGACCTAGTTTTTTTCAAATTTTTTCAGCTCTGAAATATGAACCTAGATCTGTTGGTGTTGCGAGAGGGTTTGTTTTTATTGCCTGCGGTATTTTCCCCTATTGTTTATCAACTAAGTTTCTGAATCCTTAAAAATTTTACGTTCATATAAAATTTTCAGACAATTTTCAGTTTCTTGCCTCAGGCGCTTCTAAATTACAAACATTTTTTTTTTTTGAATTCTTTAGCCAGCCGTCTTTATGCATATTTATACTTATACAGTACTTATGCTGTCACTTGAATTTCTCTCATCACCAATTTGTTTAAATTGCTTTTATTTTGTGAATAGTGCGGGAAAATTTTTGTAATTATTTGTGATATATTTTCTGTTTGCTTTTTAAATTTAAATCTAATTTGGTTGACAATTTATTTGTAAATTATTAATGAAATGAATGAATCAAAAGATAATTTTTCTACACCAAAACAAACCAAGAGGTTGGGCCTTCGACGTACCAGTAGTGTTTTAAAAGATGGCCGGGCAAAAACGTTAGCTTCGGTGAAAAAATCAAATTTAGAAGAAATTGTGAAGACACCAGTATGTGTACAGAAAAGAAGGCATCAAAGTGATATGAAAATAAATTATAAACACTTAGAGCAGGAATCAAAAAGCAGAGAAAAATACTCAGCGGATACTCCACAAACACCCAGTGTTTCAACTGCAGAACATTTGAGACAGGCTGTAAGTACTAACTGTCGTCCCTATAGATTATCGCTTAGCAAAAAAGTTAGAGAAAGAATGACCAAGAAAAGGCTGGAATTTCATAAGGCCAATGAAGTCGAAAAAGATGAAATGATGGAAGTAATTGAAGATGATGAACCAACAAAATCAACTACTAAAGAAGATTTATTAAAACAAATTGAAATGGCCCGCAACGAGCTTAAAGCACGCGAAGATCATGCAAAAAAAGTTGATGAACTGCGTCAGGCTATTACTGTGTGGCAAACTGCTTTTTCCACAGCCTTGCAAGATTTACAGCAAAAAGTACAGCCCCATATGGAATTACCCTTGTTGCTGGACAAATTGAAAATACCTCAAGAAATGTTGAAACATGTTAGAGATTAATTTCAATAGGAAAGAAATTTAATATTTTATAAAATTCAATTAAAACTTAATATTTGTGAGGCCTAATGGGTTTCTCCGGATCGAATAGTTTAGGATCTTTCATAAACTCCACTTCCTTGTGATACGTAGGCATCATAGCACAATTTTGTGCTTTAATTATAGCCATTTCCACCTCCTTTTGTTTTTGTTTACATAATCCGGTAATATGGCGGCCATAAATGCGTCCGGTATAGGGTGATTGAAATTGCGACAGCAACTTAACGTTTTTATAGTCGGGAGTTAGGCCATGCTTGCATAATATACACACTTTGCGTTCCTTTTCGAAAGGATTCTTAATATCTACAGGATCATCAGGATTGGCTACTGCCTCTGTAGAAGATCTCGCCGCTGAAACGGATAAATTTCTCGTGCCTACTAAATTAGCAACTTTAACTGTAAACAAAAATTGTGTAAATCATTAAAATCACCATAAAAATTCTTCATTTAATTAATAATTTACCGTTTTGTGCTACGAATTTTGTTAATTTTAACATTTTCTTTAAATTAAAATTATTATTTCACATAAAAATGTACCAGAATGTGTGAATGAAGTGAATTAGGCTGTGTTGTTTTTGTTGAAAACAGCTGTTTAGCGGTACTTGTAATAAGTGACAGATTAGGGAGTGTTCGGTAATGTAAAGAATAAATGCAAATAAATTGTTCTCAAGGTTTTTGTCTAAGATTGAAAAATAGTAACGAATTAGTACGGATGAATCGTTGTTTGTTAAACCTGTAAAATGTGAATGTTTACTGTCGGGTAACGGTTTTTGTATAAGATAAGATTTTAATAAGAATTTAATACTTTATGATAGTAATTAATGTCTGTGATAAAAGCTATAATGTCGGAAATTATTTTGAAACGGGTGATAAAAATCGGTTTAATTAAATTATAAAATGTGTGTGAAGAAAAAAAAAAAATTAAAAGTTTATGTGATAAAAAGGGTCAAAAAGAAATAAAAATAAACCAGTCCAGTATGCAACCGGCATCACCACACTACAGGTAATTGATTTTTACTATAAAACAACATTATAAAAGTACAGGCTGAAGAATATATGGTAAATCGTAAGGAAAAATAATTTATGTCATTCATAGTTTTTTTAATAATTTTTCCTGATTTTTATTTTTGGAAGATAATAAATTTGAAAGAAGGGCATTCTCTTTTATATTAAGTTTGCCCCAAAATTTATGTTTAGTTAGTCGAAATGAAAATTTTCAGTTTTCATTTTATATGAATTTAATAAGTTTAATGAGTAAAACAAATTATTCAAAAATTTAATTACAAAATAATTTAAATTTTAATTTTTTATGCACCCACCACATTTTCGTAAATTTTTTAAACGATTAATAGATAGAATTTACTGACATATTGGCAACACTTCATTAATCTATTCGTCCGTGTTTCACACCTAATAGAGGTGAAAATTATATGTTCTAGACATACACCCGTAAATTCACCACGGACAGTACTGTTATATATGATAATACAGTATATATTTCGAATAACGGCACTGTGGTGAATTTTAATTTCATTTATTATACCGCGCAATTTGAAAAAGTCATTCCTTTGGAAACTCACCACACTTTCCAAAAATTCAACACAGAAACACACCACAAAAAAGTAATTAATTTTAAGGTCCGTATATTTAATCCGCCAAAACTCTAACAACAAGATGTATATATGGTTTGGCGTTGTATTAATAAAATACTAAGCCTTTCTTTTCTCTTGATTGCTTCTAAATATTCTAATTGAATTCCTGTTTCTTTCAATGCCATTAAATATTTGAATTATAAATTATAATTGATTGCTAAGATGCTATTAGTACATAATTAACAATTCGCTTGCAATGCCACCAGACACACAGCATTATCATTCTTCGAATCAATTCTGATTTTGATATGGAGCTTTAACTTGCTTCAGTCATGATTTTTTTTTGTATACATTATTGTCGTACCAGATGCTGTTTTCAACAGTCGCATTTAAAATTGCTTCAATACCGTTCCAGAAAATGGCAAACGGAAATTGGGTTCTTACAATCACTTATCTTAACTCATATGCCTCCCAAACATTGACATTCTTTATGTATCCTAACAGTTCGTACTAAATGTGTATTCCCATAGCAATGTCCATACTCCTTATGGAGTGGTGTCTCTCAATTTTTCAATAATAATATTGAATATAATATTAATAATCCTCTAATAAATTCTCTTTGGTCTAGTAGATAGAGTTTTGGCTTAGTTAGGTTAGATTAGATTAATGGGAAAGGAAAGTTCACTATATGGCCCATATAACTCATTGCGTCACCAATTGTGAAGTGATCCGCTATTGGTGGGTTTGAATCATTCCGAGGTCCGACCCTTAGTGGTACGTTGGTCAACCGTTCTGGTACACAAGAACTCACGACGTCTCTTCTGAAGTGCAAATCATTTGCATAAAAGTGTTGTGTTGACTCCGTATCCATTTACATTGCAGCTTCAACAGTAATCTTGGTGGGTCAGACCGAGCTTGTTAGCGAAACTACCAATAGCGCAGGTCCTCGGTTTCATCCATACGTACAGCTTATTCAATTACAGAAATATCCGTCTGAAATACGATGGCCTGTTTAGGTAATGTGTATGATCCGTTCAGTGCCAGTTTATCGGAATAGACTAGACCCCAGATCCAATTCTATCGGTGAAGATTTTTATATCACAGACAACGATGGCAGCTTCAGCAACCCAAACATCCCGTGTGGATGTGTCAGTCTCTGGTCGTATCTGAGAATTTAAATCTTAGTGCAGTTCTAGCAGACGCGTTTCAATGGTTGTAGAGAAGAACTTGAGGCCAGCCTATAGTGTGGGCTTCATTAACAGCACGCGTCAGAAAGATCGACTCAGAGGGATAGGTTCTTGCTTATTAGAGGTGAGATCCCAAACATCTCGAACAAAACGAAATATGAAAAACAAATTTTTTTGTCGACTTTCTGCAGATTTCTCATAAAACTCTGAGAGCAAATAACATTTGGGGTTGGGATGATATGATGACATATGACGTATGTCGTACACTCATCGACATTCGTGTTTTGACCGTAGTCGATTTTTTAATATTAATTTTGTTTTAATTCAAATTTAAATCTTTTTATTAACGAAATAACTCAATAAAAGTGGAAAATTTTGAGGATATTCACTTGAACGTCGATTTAATAAAACAAAAAGAAATATTGAATCTTCATTGCTTATATTTTGTGGGGTTAGTCCTTGTTACTAATCTTCGAAAGTATTATATTTGCCATGGAGTTTGGTTTTTGGTTTTAAAGAGTTTGAATTTCAAAATTCCTTTATTTGAAATCTGTCTTCTCTCTTCGTAAACTTAAGCTGCAAGGTTTGTCCATAAGTTTTCGATGGGCTGAAAGTCGATCAACATTTTTAAAACAAATGGAACTGAATGTCTTCGATTTGTCTGCACCATATACAGCTCCACTTTAACTGAATTTTAAAATTTTCATTAGGTTTTATGGTTCGAACATTTTCTAGAAATCCCAAAAATGAAGTTATGGTGTTAGAGTATTATGCTCTAAGTTAGAGTATTATGCTCTACATACCCTAACGCTTCCTCTCCATTAAAATTCCCCAGAACTTATCAACGACTTGTTAGGAGTCTCAACAAAGTGCAAATAAAAAAATCTTTGCGTAGCCTCTATCAAAAAAAAAAAAAAAAAAAACTATTAACGGGATTTGTCTGGTTTTGTTTACAGGCTCCTCAAAAACAAACAAAATATCATCACTATTACAAAAAATAACCCTTTGCACGCCAACCATTTTTTAGTATGGGTATTCAGCTACCCGACAGTAATATTAATAAAAAATTGTTTCGGTTTTGCTTATCGGTGTTTTCACTTATGTTAGGTTAGGTTAGAGTGGTAGCTTTGATTCCAAAAGCTGACTTAAGCACGCATAGCGTTCCGTTGTGACGCCACAGGTGAACGCAGTCCCTGATTGGTGTGACTTCTATCCATTGAGGACCAAGTGAGCCTAGCTGTGGAGCAGGACTCCTCATTAACCTAGGATAAGTTGGCGTCTCGAAAGAATTTCCGCGCGATGGCCAGCTTGAAAGAGGTAAAGAGCTTTCCTAGATCGATTGAAGAGGATTCCGGAAGAAGAGTGCCAGCCCTGGCGAGCTCGTCGGCTCTACTGTTTCCAGGAATATTACTTAACTGAGCAACAAAGATTTTACTATGATTTTACATGTTCAAACTAAGATATCTAAGTACCGACCATCTGATATATACCGAACTAATCTCAAAAAACATATCGTCTCTCAGGCGCCGTTCTAGTTAAAGTAAAGAATAGGATGGCGATGCAAAGGGTTAAAGTAACAAAAATTAAGAATTAAGAAAATTGCGGTCAAACGATTGACTATGACTATGCAGATTAACGTGCTAAAATTTGTTTAAATTTCATGAAATATTTACGAATTTCAGTGAAGACATCAAACAGATCGATACAGATTTGTAATCCCCTAGCAAATTTTATATTTTTTATGGATTTTAAACGATAATTGAATTTTGCAAAAATCTTATCAACGGAAAAGCTTATTAACTTCCTTTCTATGCTCTCCTCAACAAAAGAATTCTTAAATAACTTGTAATAAATTTTAATATGATTCATCCTGTTGCACGCGTAAGCATATTCATGGTGCATATCAAATATACCGCGTGTTTTTTTTTCATAATTTTCAATTTAAAGCGTATGCATATGCAAATTTTCAAGAAAACAAGCCTCCAAATAATAACCCATTCAATATTGACACCCTTCTAGATGAGTTTTAGCAAATTTAACCCAATTTCAAAGTGCCGTCTAAACTTTAAGGGGAACACGTTACTGTATCAGTGACACAGGCAGCAGCAGGTCTTTCTTTATTGTATTATCATGTAAATCCCGCGAGTATTCATTAGAATTTTTTACTTCAGTTTTTCTCATTTTTTTTTATTTTTTTATTTCATTTGGAATATTTTCTTTATAAGTGTGTAATTTGTTTGCAAACAAAATTTATTTGATTTGTCTTCTCGCTGCTTTTGATAAACACTACTACCTAACACGGTTTTGTTACAGACTTTTTCCCAAAAAATTGTTTTTTTTTTTGCAATTCACAAAAAGAAGCGTTAAAACTGACTGCCTAGGAGGATGTAAATAAAGTTTTATGCATACGATTAGAAGGCAACAAAGAAAAAAAAAAACAATTTTTTTTCTTACATACTCGCATCCGTTTCCGTATTTTTCAAACATAGGAAATGTTTGTATCGTGTCTCATGTCACCGTGTGTGTGTGTGTGTGCCAGCCAGTTCAGTAAGTCATTCAGTGGAAAGGAGGTTGTAACCCTTTCTCCCTTCTCCCGATTCGTATTTTTCTTGTTCTCAGAAGCGTGCCACCAAGACTCATGTGTGTGTGCCGAATTGCAAATGTATGTGCCTGTGCATTATAAGCGTTTGTTTGTTGCTGTTGTGGCTTTATGGTTTGAAATGGGTTTAATAAGTGTCTCTTCTAACTCGTCTACGCTTAAATTGTTTCTTCAGCTATTGTGGCTGGGCAATAAATCTTTCAACGTCTATTGTTGCACTATTGAACACAACAATAGACGTACGATTGCCCCTGATGACATTCTTGCTAAAGTCAACTGTTGTAGTCTATTTAATTGATGGCGTAGAGAGGAGGGGTAAAAATTTAATGAAACGTTTGCCATTTTTTAACAACAAGAATAAAGCATTTCAAATTGCATAGAAGGTGAAGCAAAATCCAGAGGGCTGATTAAGGTAATTGAAAACGTTTAAATGGTTATAATTAGTTAGGATTTGTTTACTGCAATTTTAAATTTATCGATTTATTTCTAATTTAATTATGTTTGTTTAAATGTTTATTATATTTGATATGATTGGTATTGTATCCCCAGTGGCTTATTTGCTGAGAAGTAGAGGAAATTGATTTTCATATTGTTTGCGTAACTCTTGATGTAATGCCAATTCGCTCGCTTTTCCATTCCCTCTTTTTTGACAGTCAAAAGTAGTCGTTAATAATCGCTGCTTAAACTACGTAAAATACAGTTTTCCAAGTCTCATTTCTTAGTAATAGGATTCCAATGCTGTCAATGCCTCCGCTTCTTTTCTATCTGAATGCCATTTTATATTTAAATTCCATTCCTAAGTATCCTTTTTAAAATAACAGCAACATTGATTATTCTATTCATTTAATGCTATTGAGATTGAAATGTAATTAATACTTATGATTCACGTATGGTCCAACAAGAAATCTTCAATGGAAACGAGTAAAGTCCAACACCCAATACAATTACAACCCTTCAGACAGGATTACGTCCTTGCTGCTCATACCACTCAACCTAAGAGTGCTAAATTTATAGCTGAATGGTAGGACCTACGGTTTAAAATCGATTCTGAACGACAGATTTTTGAGAAATTTATTTACTCNNNCAGTTTTCCCTAGAAATCTGTTGAATGGAAGTCACTTTCTCATATTTTGTTTCGTTCGAGATATGTTAAGATAGGCCGAAATCCGATAAACGGGTTATTAACAGTTAAGTAAGTACGTAAATATAAATATTGGCAGACAGAATATAAACGGCTCATACTAGATGTCAAAGCGGATAGTGTCATTATCGTCCACTTAAGATATCCCAAGCAGCAACGGTTTAAATCTGGAAGAAAAATAAACAAATTTTTATCGCTCAGAAGAAGGGTCACCTCTTGGGTAGAACTCAAACATATGTCTTCAACACTATACTCATTGTACAACACTACACTCAATATCAACACTTCACTAATATATTTTCTCATACGGCTTGAGGCAAAAAGAGATGGAAACCCTATCATTCTAAGAACTACAGCTGTAGACCAATAAAATGATTACCTAGAAAGAATTTATTAATAAAGAAATAAAAAAAACAACAGAAATAGATTAAAAGTCAACAAAAATTTGAATTATCCGCGGCTAAAGATGTGTGGACTTGATAAAATGATAGACATTTCAAAATGTGCTACAGATCGCGCATTGGCCAAACATTTTTCTACAAGAATGCCGTACGTATATGAATGGCACAATTGCATCAATAGCACAAAATCGTAAGCTTAGTTGACATAGTTGAAGGAGAATGATCATGGATCACGCCCAAATAAGACAAAGGCAGTTGTTTTTTGCAATACGCATGGGCACATTTCTATTGAAGGAAAACAACACATTTACTACGAGTACTATACTAAGTTACGGCAGTATCTAAGTGATTAAATTTTGGGCAAAAAAAAAAGACCACATGTGGTAAAGCACCTGTTAACACCTGTTTATACTTTCAGTATTGTAATGGTTGAAACCAATTAATTAAATTGTGCATTATTGTTCGATTTGGTTGCCGTAGTCTAGTAGGTAGTGTGCTGGCTTAGTAGACGTGAAGTCACGATTCAAATCCTAGGTTAGAATTCTGCAGAGAATACGATTTATGAAAAAATATTTTTTCGACGACTTGCTCTCAGCAGATTTCTGGCAAAAACTCTGGGAACACAAATATGAAATTGCCATAAGTTCCTTAAAAAAATCTCTCGTTCGAAGACGAATTTAAATTGTAGGTCCTGCCACTTTTGGAAAAATTTAACTCACTCAATATATAATGTGATGTGAGAAGCAAATAAAGTTGTAAGAAGCAAAACTTTACAATTGAAAAATACGATTTTGAAAGAACGTTTAATAGTGAAGTTGGCTGCAAAAGATAACAAATGTAAACAAATGTAACAAAGAAATATGGGTTAAGGCAGACCGAAATATACTAAACGGGTTGTTAATAACCAATTAAGTAAGTAAGGTTTTATTAAATTTTCCAAATTTACAAATATTTTCTCTTTTAAAAGTTCAAAATGCCACTTTGCTTGCATGAAACGATATTGTAATGCCCAAAATATCAACAGAATTACTTTTATAGGCTTACGCCATTACTAAGGAAACATTACCAAGGGAATTTGTTTAAATTTCAATCTAAACACAGTATCGTTGACACATATTCTCAGAGCCTCATAATGATTTTTTTTTTGTATTATAAGTGCTAAACAAAAAACCCAACACACCACATGTGGCATTTCATTTTTAATGCATTTTTCATTCAATATTTTGCCAATATCCGGTAACTGCAAAAGCAAACATTTTTTCAAGTACCCACTCGAAAAACAACAGAAACAAAATAAAAAAAACTCAATAAACTATTTGGTATCCTTTTTAGCACAACAAACTAAAAAAAATAAGGATGCAACACATAAAAAGGGTTGGTTACCCTACCATATAAGAGTAAATCAAAAATTAAATTTTTATATTTATTTAATCATAATGCCCGGAGTAGACAAATAATAGAAATGCTCATGCATGAATCAGTAGTTTGTAACGTTGGCATGGACTCCCACTGACTAGAAAGTGACTGCCGGATAAGAAAATATTAATAAAACCATGACCATAAATATAAATCGAAATCGAAATCTGAATCTAAATCGTTATTTATGTTTAATAGTTATTTGATATTAAATTATGATGGCATTGGCGGCAATGGCATTATGAAGTAACAAAACGACAACGCAGTTATCATCTCTTTCATAACATTCATCCATTTCATGAAAATGGGAAAAAGGGTTATTCGAAATTCATACATACAGGCAGTATGTATATTGTCATACATTATTATTAGAAATTATGTGCCCGAAAGATGTTTTGGTCC